>JAGXOD010001399.1:0-245000 GCA_020368025.1 Brachyhypopomus occidentalis | reverse complement strand
TTACTGCTCAGCTAGACTGGCTGCCAACATAGTAATCTTACTTAGTAATCAGTGTCTTGCTTGTTCTGGGTATGAATTGCCATATGTTTGCACCATGGCTCCTAGTTAGCTGTACTTCAATCATGGCATGCAAATGTTTACCATCATGGCACTTGAGTTTAAAATTTAAGCTCCAATGTGACCCTCTGAAATGTGACTTCGGGGACACATCAATTCTCTACCTACTCACGTCAATGCGCATTTACTTACTTACCACATCTACTATTGAGCCAATTCATCAAACTAATTCTAGAACATTCAACCTAGATCCACCTACTTTAACACTCCTCCAACATTCATTGCAGGATTTCTAGTGCAAAATCAAACACAGCCAAAAAGACAGCCATCTATCTCCCCCCCACCTTCTCAACATGATCATGCACAGCTGATGAACTGATAGCTATCCAGCACGAAGCACCAAACCCCACTGAACTGGGCTGTGTGCTGAAGACCACTAAGACCACCAAGCTGCCCTCCCTCTTTTTACTCTCCTTGGTGTCCATTTGTCTCTGTAGTTTCCCCCGCTGTCCAATGGTTTAACAAAATGTCCCTCCGGGACAGCATGTTGTGTACTTAACATTGTGTCTGTGTGTTGTGTTTGACCTTTGCAGGCTGAATGCCTTACAATGGACAACCATACTAACTATGGCTGTTGCTGAAGTGTTTGACCTTACTCTGCAATGTTATAACCCATGTATATATAATTATTTTACTGTACATTAGTACAGCATGAATAAAGTGAATACAATGTGCATTGAGAGAATATACACACCTGTAATAGGCACATAGCCAAGACCCTGTTGGTACACGGTAGGCATTAGAACCACAGGCTGTGATGCCATCATCATCCCTGCTGGCATAGACTTTGTCCACACAAGGACCAAAGGAGAACAGAAAAACAAGAGACTGGAGGTAAGCCACTTAATCCATGATCTTTTGAGCATAATAGGTAATTTTTCTATTCCTTGGCAGCTGTAATTCTTATTAATAAATGTAACTCTTTACTCAGCATAAAATTACATGTTCTTTTTCAAGGTCATGTTTTCAGAAACTTTAAGTACAATCTGTGCAAATGGACAGCACTTTGTCAGGGGTGTATTTTTCAGTGTGTGTATGAGGATAAGCTGAAGCTCCAACTCACAGTGTAGGACATGACAAGATTGATCATGCCCTCCTTATCATCGCCCTGTCTGCCACTAAGGCTAAACCACTCGTCTACCACGTTCCCCTCCCTCAAGCTCTCTGGAATGGTCACATGTGTCCATGCAATGCGGTCATCCATAGAAAACGCCCTCTGAAAACCAAAGACCACAGCTAGGTTTACTTTCCAAGTTACTATTTTCTTACATTTCTTGTTTCAAAGGCATAGTGGAGGTCTGTGTAAAATATATGCTCTGTATTCAGTTTGCTGTATGCTGTTTATATGGACTCTAACCTCATCAAAAATCTCCAGGTAGAAGGAGTCCACCCCTGGCGGGACAGTACACTGGATAATTTTGTTCCATCGGGGATTCTTTGCTCCATTGTGTGCAGTGGGAGTCTCATACACAGCATACCCAAGCCGAATCCTGCAGTAAGGGTCCATGCGCGTCATTCCATAGTTCTTGGCAAGCTTTGCCTGGTAAAGAAGTGAATAAATACAGATACATTATGCCTTGGTTATCAAAGGTCTTACTCGTCATCTGCCCTTTTCAAACAGACTGAATACATGCTATTTTAAAATGTAGCCAACAATAAAAATGTGAACAATGAACAACATACTGCCACAAGAAAATTGATGCATTACTAAGTTTGCACTTATGTATGGCTTCAGGCTATTAGTACATGTTTTAAATGGCATAATTTACAGTCCAAGTTTTAAAAACTGAGTTAAATGCTAATAAAACTAATCTCCCTCACAGACAAATTTGATTTATACAGTGCATTTGAATCACTGTGGAAAACGTCTGATCTACACTACATGCTTCCTATTTGCACAGCAATGATTTGGGATGAAATTAGAGCAAATGGGAGTCAATTCCTGAACTATGAAAAAAAACAAACACAAAACCATTAAATTAGTGTTAAGTACTCAGAGGTACTGTTTGTATACAGCTGATGTACCTGGACCACAGTGATGCTCAGTCTTCCAACTGTTCCAATAGAGCCTCCATACTGCAACTGCTGTGCTGCCTGAGCATCCATCTGCACCTGCTGCTGTTGCTGGGTGGGAGTGATCCTCAGGAAGTCCTGAGGCAACTCACCAATGTACACCTGAACACAGGAAGTGAGGAAGACTCGATCATGTTTAAGATGATTAATATTAAAAAATGGAAATTCAGAGTACTGTTTCTTTCCCAGTTTGGTGCTACTACCTCGTCCCTTAGTTCAACAAATACAGACAAGTAACTAAGACCTCTTTCAGACCTATATCAAATACACGTCACTTTGGCACCGACCATGACATGTAATATAAATGTCTTAGTGTTAGGCTTATGTTACTTTGCAATTAAAAAATGCTGTAATAAGTCGCACGTATAATATATTCGAGACATACCAAAAACCAAACAGAATTTGTCTGACAGGAACAGATTTTTGTGTGAGCAACAGGGCGAAATAATAGCTACTGACGTACACAGCAGTTAATATTAGGCTTAAATAGAGTTCGGTCTCAGTGCCCAACTTAAAGATATTAACTAGCTAGCTATGTAGCTAATTTCTAAAACCCAGTCTACGGACGTCGGGTACGGCATTAACTTAGCAAGTTAGTTATCTAAGTGTCATATAGCCAGCTTTTAAAATATTGAGCTATTTAGCTTTGTTAAACGCGGAAGAGAGTGACACAGTGAGACTTAAAGACGACGAACTAAAACGACAACAGATAATATAAGTGAAGTCTTTACATTCACGACAGAAAACATAGTGACAGTTAGCTAGCTAGTTAGAATGTTATAATTCGGTATCTAACCATTAGTCTGAATGGTCTGAAATGGTAATTTAATATTAGGTAGCTAACAAGCTAGCTAAATTAGTTAGCTATGTAGCTAGTCTCCACACATACAGATAATCAGACTGTTGACGTTAGCTCTAGCTCTGGTTTGTGATATTTCAGGCATAACTACTAACCTGTCCTCGTTGTGTACTGATTGTTGTAGCCATTTTATTTTAATGAAAAAAGGAGACTTCACGAAGGAGTGAACCAATTTTTTAACTGTTGTGATGTTCCTTCTCTTTTATGGTTACAGCATATACTGCAAACAAGAAACCTACTACCACCTACTGGAATTTTGTTGCAGCACAAACCTTTGTAACGTGGAGATTTCACAAGAAGAATGTGCAACCTTGCGCTAAATCCGGATTGATCCATCGTATGAAAAAGCATACAATAGACGACAGGAAGTAGATTACAGGAAACTGCAAGCTATCGATCAAATACGTGGCTTTATGCGTTACTTTGCAATTAAAAAATGCTGTAATAAGGGTCTGCAGTATGCATGGAATCATAATAACTATTAGCATTAATGATACATGAAATACATTTAAATTTATGCATGGGCATATAGTCTTTAGTAACAGCATTAGATAGGAAATAGAGCCTAATGGTTATAAGCAAATCTTATATTGATTACATACAGGGGTTGGACAATGAAACTGAAACACTGGTCATTTTAATGTGGCAAGTTTCATAGCTAAATTGGACCAGCCTGGTGGCCTATCTTCATTAATTGCACATTGCACCAGTAAGAGCAAAGTGTGAAAGTTCAATTAGCAGGGTAAGAGCACAGTTTTGCTTAAAATATTACAATGCACACAACATTATGGGTGACATACCAGAGTTCAAAAGAGGACAAATTGTTGGTGCACGTCTTGCTGGCACATCTGTGACCAAGATAGTAAGTCTTTCTGATGTATCAAGAGCCACGGTATCCAGGGCAATGTCAGCATATCACCAAGAAGGATGAACCACATTCAACAGGATTAACTGTGAAAGCAAGAGGAAGCTGTCGGAAAGGGATGTTCGGATCTAAAGGGATGATTGTATCTAAAAAACATAAAACCACGGCTGCCCAAATCATGGCAGAATTAAATGTGTACCTCAACTCTCCATCTGTCGGGAGCTCCACAGGGTCAATATACACGGCCGGGCCGGTATAGCCAAACCTTTGGTCACTTGTGCCAGTGCCAAATGTTGGTTTCAATGGTGCAAGGAGCGCAAATCTTGGGCCGTGGACAATGTGAAACATGTATTGTTCTCTGATGAGTCCACCTGTTTTTTCCCCACATCCGTGAGAGTTACGGTGTGGAGAAGCCCCAAAGAAGCGTACCACCCAGACTGTTGCATGCCCAGAGTGAAGCATGGGGGTGGATTTTGTCTCGTCAAGATTGGACTACTATAATGGTCTTCTAATTGGATGCTCTAAACAGTCCCTAAAGAAACTCCAACTTGTACAGAATGCTGCAGCTAGAGTCCTAACTAGGGCTAGAAAATTCGATCATATTGGTCCTACTCTCTCTTCATAACACTGGCTTCCGGTTAAATATCTGATTGATTATGAGTGAACTCATTGCATACTATAACCCATCTCGCCTTCTGCGCTCCCAAAATGCAGGATTTCTCTTGGTTCCAAAAATTAGTAAGACTACAGCCAGAGGCTGAGCTTTCTCCTTTAAAGCCCCTCAGTTATGGAATAGCCTTCCAGCTCAAATCCGAGATTCTGACACAGTTCCAATCTTTAAGTCTAGACTTAAGACTCACCTATTTAATGAAGCCTTCAGTTAGTATTCTACTTGTGAAGGTGTGGAGCTTTGGGCCTCCAGTCATTGAGCTTTCTGGTATTCTGAGATGTTGATGCTCTCATCCAGCCATGTCATGTGATCACTCTTGTTGTGACAATGACTTGGGTGGAAAGCAATGTCTCAGTAAGCCCTCTTGACTGTGGTCACCCCCAGGCCCCTCCCTTTAGTTATGCTGCTATAGATAAGCCTGCCGGAGCCACATGCTAATCACTGGCACGTGAGCTATGTATGTCTGTTAAATCGATGGTTGTCTAAATTGATGTTCACATGCTCAACCTGTATTTTATATCTTGATTGCATGCTTCAAGCACCTATGAGATGGTCTGGCTTGCCAGTGGATGTGCCGATGCCGTGGTTGGATGTGCCATTACCGCAAGAGGATGCGCTGATGCCAGCTCCTACCTGAGGCTCACCATCTGCATTGAAGGGACTGTGACTACTCGGCCTGGAATTAGAACTATAACTACAGAACTATATTTGAACCATAAATGCGGACATCTGCTAGCAGGCCGTCCAAAGGAGGATGGGTTCCCTTTTGAGTCTTGGTCCTCCCAAGGGTTCTTCCTAAATTCCTGCCATCTTAGGGAGTTTTTCCTTGCCACTGTCACCTCTGGCTTGCTCATTAGGGATCTGGACCCATACGATTGTAAAGCTGCTTTGTGACAACATGTGTTGTAAAAAGCGCTATATAAATAAATTTGACTTTGACTTTGGATCAGTGATGGTTTGGGCTGCCATATCATGGCATTCCCTTGGCCCAATACTTGTGCGTTTACTGGCAAGGACTGCCGAACCTGGAGGACCATGTGTATGCAATGGTTCAAACATTGTATCCTGAAGGCGGTGCCGTGTATCAGGATAACAATGCACCAATACACACAGCAAGACTGGTGAAAGATTGGTTTGATGAACATGAAAGTGAACATGAATGGCCTGCGCAGTCACCAGATCTAAATATTATTTAGCCATTTTGGGGTGTTTTGGAGGAGCAAGTCAGGAAACATTTTCCTCCACCAGCATTACGTTTTGACCTGGTCACTATCCTGCAAGAAGAATGGCTTAAAATCCCTCTGACCACTGTGCAGGACTTCTATATGTCATTCCCAAGACGAACTGACGCTTTTGGCCGCAAAAGGAGGCCCTACACCATACTACTAAATTATTTCATTTTCATTGTCCAACCCCTGTACTACCAAGTACTAATCATATTAAATTCTATCATAAACTATCATCAGAACTAATAACTCTGCTAGAACTCTAGAATGCTTGGTCATAATCCCACCTGTAGGCTATGCATTGTTATGCTGATAAAATGGACTACTCCTTCAGAGTGAATTGCAGCGTAGGAAGAGTATTCATAAACAAAAGGATAGGTGAGTAAGAGAAGGAGACTGAAACAGGAAACAAAGGAGACACTTTTGGATAGAGCGCACTTTGAGGGATTTGAGTGGGACTGAACACTGGCAACCAGAAGCACTAATAAATAGAAACATGTGGCTAACAACCTGAACAAGATGAGATCTAGCTGAGTTTCTTTTTTCAAATCACAGAATATAAGAAAGAATACAGCAATGATGGACAGCTGCTATAGCCTGCATGAGAAATGTTGTTAGCTGCTTAGGGCACTGCTGAGCCTGCAGTAAGATTACATAGACTTAAACTGTCAGCAGAACAAATACCAGAAGAACATAGAAATCACATATCACAGTCTGTAGTGACCTAATAGCAAAATCAGTATAATTAAGAGAGTATATAGAGCACCAGGTTCTATTCTCTCATCTTTAAAAATAAATCAAGTCTAAACAAACCGAAGTACCATAGGAAACTGCTGTACCATAGAGAAAAATATGTCAGTAAGCAGTCAGATAAAGAACACACCCCTTAGCTCGTTCCACCAGTCTGCCTCAACAGACTGCTGATTACTGGCCATGCCCTGTCATCACACATACCACGACACCATGAAACCTCACAAAAAATTCACTTGTGTTCAGGCCAAGACTCTAAACTATCCTCCTGGTGTCCTGTTTGTTCTGGTTTACCGGTCCATTTTGTAAAACTCTAACCTCCAGAGTATCTGTAGGATTGGATATGGTAAAAGACAAGGAGTTGGAATGGGGGATTTTACCAGCTGGCCCTAGGAGTTCTGAAACACTATTGAAGCAGGACAAAAAATAGAGGCCCGCAGCCCTTGAGGGGCTTGATTAGTACTAACTGGACAACTGCCAAACCTGTACCAGGGAGGTAAATATAGATTACAACCATCAAGGAGCACACAGCGTTGGATAGAGACACCTGCCCCCTGGAATCAAAATGAACATAAACAAAAACTGTTCCAGGTGTTGTTATAAAAAGAGTCTGCCTAAAGAAATATAGGGAGTAAGTAGTATGGACTGGCCATAAACATATAGCCAGAAGAAGGATCAGGAGAAGGAAAGTGGAAAAGCTGACAGTACAGGTATGCAAGGCTTCGCTTAGCGAACTCACAGAAAAACTAAAAAGAATAAAAAGAAAGATACAGCTAAAGCAGGCAGCTGTTGGCATAAGCAGAACCCAGAAAAGCAGCCCCTGCATCAGCCAAAATCCCCAAATCCTCCGCCAGCCATAGTGCCTGCAGTAGCAATTATCCATCCGTTTAATGTGTTAATGAATCAACAAGGAACAGGAGGATTTAAAGGAAGAGGAAGTGCACCACGACATATGATGCCTCCTCAAATAGGGTCACAGCAACAGCAAGGGAAGCAGAACATGTCTTATCAACATGTTATTTCAACAACATCAACAGAGGCAGTAAATACCAGCTCTACAATGACAGTGGGGCACTGTCCTGTCCCAATGTAAATCACACCCAGGAAGTGCAGGCCCGGCAAGGATCATGGGTGGTTCTGAAGACACCCAAAGGAATCCGGGGGGGGGGGGGGATTCTCCAAGAAGACTCAAACTTTACATTTAACCAAAACATTAGTGCAAACCACCTCAATCTTATACTCTGCTGACACCCCTGCCAATCACATAGGCTAAGACATCCTATGTAAATTAAAAACTGACATTAAGTATACTCCTGGTGATATTTTAGATATGATGGTATTTGTTCAGTGAATTCAGTGAAATGATCCCTCCCACACGTATGGTGGCCTTTAGAAAATGTCTGTTGTGTTTCATGCAAACTGAATGCCTTGTTTTATCTCATGTTCTCTGATGTAGGCAGTCCACATGAAACTGGCTGGGTTGTCAACATTTTACAATTTGTGGGGTTGTACACAAAATACATGTGGTATTGTGAGTTGACAGGCACTCCAAATACATGTGGATCTGAGGTATGTGTATTACTCTGGTGTATTACTTCTGGGTGTTCTTTGGGTCTGTTTCTGGGTGTTCTTTTATTACCCTGCCCTCACTGACACCAATATCAACCATGCTCTTAATCATATCATTATTTGAAATATTAACATTTGTAGAGATAATAATGATTTTTGTAATGAAAAAAACAAGACAACCTGTTATACACCAATGCACACATAGTGTCTTCTTAAATGTAACTGCAAAACATCTACCCACCATCCACTTTATCAGAATCTGCTACATCATGCCTACATTCACTGGCTTCTTTATGTGGCACCTATGTACAGTACAGGCCAAAAGTACACACTCTTGGAATTCTCTCAATGAGCTTCAAGAGGTAGTCTTGGTAGTTTTGGGAATTATATTTTAATCCTTTATATTTTGCTAGCATTACATTACTAATCAACTGCGTAGTATTAGGCATTATATTTTACTATTACATTATTAATCAAGCATATTTGATATCTGTAACCCTTCTGTAATTCCACGGTGGGAAACTGTTCGAGGAGGGAAGCATCTGTGGCCTCGAAAGCTGATAACTGCTATAGTGGTTAGGAGAAAATATAATGAGCTCAGTTATTGCGAAGTAACAAATGTGTGAAAATTGCACACAGAAAAGTAGCCCCTTGTAGTGGAGGTCTAGGAAACCATGCACAAGGTTACCGTACTTTGAAAGGTAAGCAGTTTTTAGACGAACAGGCAGACAGTTACAGAGGAACAGGTGGTTTCTAGCGAGGGTCCGCGAGGGTGGGGGCTACACTCACTTTTAGCTATTTAAATCAGGCATATTTTGTCTGTCTCTCAGAGCTACACACGAAGCTGCACAAATAACTCAGAGTAGTTTAGTTCAGGCTTTGCTGTGTACTCTCCGGACATGTCTGTATTTTACCGGCTTCAATGAAAGGTCAATTGACATAAGACTGGTGACTTATTCTTTTGCATCAAAGAACACGCTGCACTAGGTAGAAGGAGAACAAGCGCAACAGTAGAAATGGTTTCCAGGTTTGCCTTATCAGGGTTAATTAGTGGAAGCTCATTGAGAGAATGCCAAGAGTGTGCAAAGCAGTAATCAGAGCAAAGGGTGGCTGTTTTGAAGAAACTAGAATATAAAATGTTTTCATTTATTTCATCTTTTTTTTTGTTAAGTACATAACTCCACATGTGTTCATTCATAGTGTTGATGCCTTCAGTGAGAGTCTACAATGTAAATACTCATGAAAATACAGAAAACGCATTGAATGAGAAGGTGTGTCCAAACTTTTGGCCTGTACTGTATGTTTCAGGGAGTATACACGGCCTACTAGGGATAGGGATCAAGCTTTTGTGCATTTGGTTATCAGCCAGACAAATGTATTGTGGATCTGATGAGCCATACCCTGGGGAGTATTGTCCTTACACTGCGTGCTTACATAACACCTGACACATTACATTGCACACACCTCCTTTTGTCATTTACCTGTCTCCATTCCACATATGGCCTACATTTTTTTCTTGTGATGTCATTGACCTGATGAATTATTATTATTTTTTACTATTTTTTTATTATTATGCATTCTACGAGTTACGTCCCTTTCATAACCTTTAAGAACTGATTCTAACTAACTCTACATAGCCTTCCATCACGGAAGCCAAG
Organism: Brachyhypopomus occidentalis; assembly: GCA_020368025.1. Lineage (NCBI taxonomy): Eukaryota > Metazoa > Chordata > Actinopteri > Gymnotiformes > Hypopomidae > Brachyhypopomus > Brachyhypopomus occidentalis. The sequence continues at coordinate 235,213 of JAGXOD010001399.1, read as the reverse complement.
ATAATGTACATGTATTTCTGTTGTAATTGTCATGTTTTAATAAGTAAGCCCGTGTTGTAACAATCAGTTTTGTTTAACATCGTATGTGTCTACATCTAATGAATGCAACAGACAAGGCAATACCTCGACAAAGAAAGCATTTTACATACGTGGCGTATTTTACACAGGTGACGATTTAGGAAATTCAATTTCTAATAGTGATAGCACTGGTTCGCCTACCTGCCTAATGTTTGAAGGAGGAGTTAAGAAAATAAACTTACTTCCTCGTTTTGACGTTGAATAGGTCAGGAAAACGCGCCATCGATGAGTGAATAATTCATTAAGGTAATAACCTATTTCTGACAAGTTGTACCTCTTCGAAATAATCTTGCTTCATAGTTGAAGCATAGTTGAGTTAGTTGTTTTTCTTTGTACTATAATAACACGACACATGTAAGCCTATAGCCTAGATTATATGACTTCATATAACGTGCTTTATTGAACTTTCCTTTCCCATTATTCTTTATATTGTTGTAGTATGTTTTGTGTAACTGCTGCGTAAAATGGAAATTTGATATCGATGAGTAAGCTAATAGGCTACCACTTTAAGATATCAAGCTTCAAAACCCGGAAACTGTCGTTCAGTGTTTTATGGTGCGTTCAAGTAACGCAGATTTCTGTTTGTGCTGCGCAAATGTCTTTATTCTCTTTGATTTTACCCTCCAGTGTGACTTCTAGTAAAGTACTTTCTAAACATTTTAACAACTGCTACGTATATAACGTTATTATATTATTATTATGTGGCGACATGTAAATGGTTGGTTACTGGAAATAAATACTGCGTCTATTGTCTTAATTTTACGAATAATACATTTAATTGCGCAGACTGTGCTTTACTTGAACGCACTTTTGTGTCATCAGTTCACTGATATGGGTTTTGGGTATGTTGGATGTGGGCTGTAGTTACTTCGTAATGTTACATTTCTAAGGATCTTAGGTTGGTCTTTACGCTTCTCGTCCTTTCTGTTGTCTCTCTTCTAACAATGAACAGGACACAACTGAAGAGATCGAGGATTTTAAGAATGGCGCTGGCTGATGCAGATGCAATGGACCAAGATAGAAAAGGAGAGCCATTTATCCTACGTGCTATAAAGATAGCACTGGTAGTGACGATCTACTGGTTTGTTTCAATAACCATGGTGTTCCTCAATAATTATCTGCTGGACAGCAAGGATCTAGACGCCCCTCTTTTTGTAACATTCTTTCAGTGTGTCATAAGCGTCTGTCTATGTTGGCTTATGAACATTTTCTCGAAACTGTGGCCAGGGGTCGTGGATTTCCCGTCTATAAAACTGGACCTAAAAGTTTCCCGAGAGGTTTTACCGCTGTCTGTCGTATTTATCACAATGATCACATTTAACAACTTGTGCCTGAAGAACGTGGGAGTCGCCTTCTACACTGTCGGGCGCTCACTTAGCACGGTTTTTAATGTCGTATTGTCTTACGTTATTCTCAAGCAAACAACTTCTTTTTACGCACTCCTGTGTTGTGGAGTCATTTTAGGTAAGTTGTATTACTTTCTACGTTTCATGTGTGGCCTGTAGAATAGCCACTGAAGTGTTTTTTTCAAACTATCGAAAGCAACCCAACAATGAAATCAGTGCACCCGACATCAGCAAAATAATAATATGCAAAATGTATTTTGACTGTCACCTCATGAAGGAGAGAGGATGGTGTAATGGTGATTGATGCTTCAGGCAGGTGAAACAGTTGCTTTGCCTTCTTTTAGATAGCTGGCTCTTTGGTTTGGTGGTGGGTGCACATGTTTACCACCTGTAGGACCTAGGCTTTGAGATCTGGTTATGGAAGATCCATGGTTTCTAATATCCTATCACACTTTATCTGGCATTGACAATGTCCATAAAACGTAGAGACAATTTAAATATGTTATGGGAAAAAGTCAGGCAAGAACATTTTTAGAACACCCAGCGAAAGGGTATGAATAGCATATATATCTATATACAGTATGAAAAGCCCAGCTGCAGTAGGGTGCTAACATTACATATACATTACATAACATTATATATATATATATATATATATATATATATATATATATATATATATATATATATATATATATATATGTGTGTGTGTGTGTGTGTGTGTGTGTGTGTGTGTGTGTGTGTGTGTGTGTGTAATGTTAGCACCCTACTGCAGCTGGGCTTTTCATACTCTGTCCAAGATGTCAGATTAGGTACTAGGGGGGTCTATGCTGTTATCCTTAGACTTAGATAAGTTCATATTTATGAATAGCTGTATTAATTGTAATTGTATTACCCACACCAGGTGTTTAGAATTTTTTTGAAAGATAATGGTCTGCCAAAAGAGAATGATGCTATGGGTTTTGAGCAGTGTTGACCTAATTTTGCATTTTTCTTTTTTTTTTTGGGACCTTGGTGCTGGTTTACTGGGTGGTGGGGGTGGGGCGATAGGGATACAGCCCCTGACCCCTCCCTGTGGGCGTGTCTATGTGTTTATGTCTGTCCATATGGTCATTTCGTGTGTGTCTTGGTGTGTGTTTGTTCGTCTGTGTCGTTTGTGTTATTCGTCGCACCTGTCTCGTTATCGTTATGTGCTGCACTTGTGTCTTCTTGTTGTCCGTGTAAGTATGCGTAATGTTGACATTCTTTGCCAGTCTTTGTTTGACTTTGTGTCGCCTTTGTGTTTAATGTTAAATAAACCATTAAACATCGCTCTCAACATCCTGCTTCCTTGCACCAATGTTTCAGAAAGACTGACCCTCCAGGATACCTAAAGGAACATGGCAGGAGAGGAAAGAGGCATAATCCTCCCCCTCCTGCCAATCCGCATGACGAGAGCTGGCGCTCCCATGGAGTTATACCGCACTGGCAGTTCAGTGGAGATCTAGCCAGACAGTGAGGGGTTCTCCTCCGCAGCCACCAAGCTCCCTCCTGCTGCCCCCCTCCGAGGCGGACTCCTCCCAGTATCCCAGTGTGCCTCCCCTGGCTGCACCTAGGGCCGGGGAGCGTCCCTCGGGGTGCCCCAGGGTCCCCAACCTTCACGTGTAACCCCAGGTCTGCCACCCCTGCTAAACACAGGGCTTCCAGCGTGGCATCCTGGAAACCCGTTTGTTTGTGTGCCTGTGTGTTTGACTATCCCCGTTTTACTCCCAAACCCTCTATTCCCTTATGTGCCTGTCATGTTGAATGTGCCTGTGTGTGTGTCTGTGATTGTCCCTGTCCCAGTGTTTGTCCCGTCTCTGTTTCCCTCTTTGTTGCTGAGGAGGGGGTTTAGGTTGTTTTCATTGGCGGACACTCCCCTGTTTCCCAGGGGGCCCAGTGCTGCTGGTTTTGTGCTCTAGGTCCGCCCTTAGCTGTGGATTTGGGGCCGAATTGCTAGCGCAGGAGGTGTGAGGGGGTATGTCCTCCGGACATGTCCATGTGTCCGTATATGGTCTTTTTCGCGTGTCTCTTGGTTTGTGTGTGTTTGTCTGTGTTGTTTCGTGTTATTAATCACACTTGTCTCTTGTCTCGTTATCGTTATGTGCTGTGTTATGCTTCGTGTCGCCTTTGTGTTTGATGTTAAATTAACCGTTACGTATTAAACTGCGCTCTCAAGTTGACATCCTGCTTCCTCACAGAGCCTGTTGATACGCTCTTTTGGTATAAAATCCCCCCAGTTCTTTGCCACTTTGGGATAATTTCTTTCTTAAACACTATTCATCTGTAAAAACATGTCACTATTATCATGCACATTTGCATGTTTGAAAGCAAATAAGTTAAAGCTGAATTAGTCAAGGTTTTAGAAACTTCACCTCTACTGTTTATTAAGACGACTACAGCATTGGAATCATATCAAATCATTGAATCATCTTCAGTGGAGTTCAGTTTACAGTTTGCTAGTATTACCAAAGTTGGCATGACTTACATATTTTCAAGTAGGCTGTTTATTAATAATACTTCGTTATTTAAATACAGATGATAAACGTATGAAATTCTGCTATATATATTCAATATTTCTTTATATTCAACTCTCATGAGTTTGTCACTACTTGTGTTAGTTAATTAGCATCATTAGCCGCAAGGGAGTTTCATGCAGTTAACTAGCACTGCACATATTTCTCTGAAGGTGCTTTAGCTAAATATATAAAGTGATAACGCTTTGCTTAATTCGTTATATAAAGTCTGCCACTCAAAAAGTTAAACACATACAGATTTTGTGTTTATATACCTGTCCAAGACGAACGTCACATTTTCTGTATTTAGCTTCTGTATTAGCATGTTATTATTCTCACCATTTAGGAAAAACATCTTTAGTGTTAACTTGTTTTAACACATTTTGTCATCATGATGCTTTTTTGGCAGCACAGCATGTTTTCCCCCACCTGGCAATGCAGGGTGCTTACCAAATTTTGCCATGTTATAGAGATGATACACCACAGTATAGAGATGTGGTGGAGTATTGCGGTCTCATAAAGTGACCTAACATGAGGTCAATGTAAACACATAAGATTCCTGATTGGCAGTTTTATGAACAAGGTTTTCTCAGGCACCTACCATGTGTATGCTGATGCCATTGCTAAAATATTTGTTTTTATAATGTGCATGTGTACATATTTCACAGTTTATTTCAATTATAAATGGGTGAACTTGACATTTAAATGCACATTTATTTGACACAGTACAAAGAAGGCAGAGATCTCAGGCTTTGGAGATTGTTTAATGCGTATTTGTGCGATATGGTATCAGATTCTGACAGTAAAGAAAGAAGGCGTGGACCTGCCCTTCTATTCTAGGTATTTTTAGACTTGGCTAATGCATTTGGCTCTGAACCACATAATCTCTTGTGGAAAACATTTGGGTTCTTCCAGGTACCAGATAGAATTACGGTTAAGGCTTATTTTGAAGATATTCAGTTTTATTTTAATACAGAAGAGTATGCTATGTCAATTTGAAAGAGGCATAATAGCAGGTTGCAAATTCAACATTAGCATTCATGATGGAAGCTGAAGGTCAGGAGAGGTTGCAGGATGGAACCTGGCTCCTTCCAATCAGGTGACACATGGATGGTATGACAGCACTGGCAACTACCATATTCCATGTATCTAGTGGTTGTTTAAGAAGTTAATTGATAATCTTAGATAGGCAAGTATGAAGGTCAAACCCTTCATTACTAGATTATGTCTGCGTCGAGCAAGAGGAAGCAAGATGAACAACAGGAACTTTGCAAGGAAACAGGTATATGGCTCGGATGGAAGAACTTAGAGAAACGGGCAAGAGTTGAGGGCAGTAAATGTCAAATCAAATTTTTGCTTAGAAATTCTTAGAATATGCAGTGGGAGAATGTGGTTAGTGGGCGTATATTAAGTTGTCAGAGGTGCTCACTGGAGTCGTAGCTAAGTCTGCCACATCCATGCCTGGAGAATTTGAATTACTCTGCATTTGATATGATTCAGTGCACTATAAGGGCATCCGTTCATGGGCATATCTGTAAGCCTGTCTGATTTTTCTTCCCCAGGAGGTTTCTGGCTTGGTGTGGATCAGGAGGGTGAAGCAGGCTCCCTCTCCTGGTCTGGGGTCATTTTCGGAGTTATTGCAAGTGCCAGCGTCTCCCTGAATGCCATCTACACTAAGAAGGTGATGCCGGTGGTGGATGGCAGCATTTGGAAGCTCTCCTACTACAACAACATGAACGCCTGTGTCCTTTTCCTGCCGCTCATCGTCCTATTCGGAGAGCTGGGCCGCGTGGCTGGGTTCAGTGGTCTGTGGAATTTACATTTCTGGGGCATGATGATCGCAGGTGGTTTGTTTGGTTTTGCCATCGGCTATGTAACGGGTCTCCAGATCAAGTACACCAGTCCGTTAACACACAACGTATCGGGCACGGCCAAAGCCTGTGCTCAGACCGTGCTGGCTGTTGCATACTATGCCACTAGCAAAAGCCTGCTGTGGTGGACCAGCAACCTGATGGTCCTCACTGGGTCATTCGCCTACACTTGGGTCAAAGGCATGGAGATGAAGAAGATTCAGGTTCCTGAGGAATCATCATCATCATCAACAACAGAAGAGAAGCAAAGCAAAGCAGACTCAGGGGTATAAATAAGTTTCAGACAGAAGCTGGATATGAAGACCAATGTTACTGAGATGATGTTTTAAATTAACTTTATTACTGGGGATACTAGGGAAGAACATTATCTTTTGAACATGTGATTTTTATTATGGTGATTTATGGAAAAAGTTCATAGTTTATATAGTTGTTGCACTGCATTTTTGCGTGCATGTATGTACTTGTGTGCGTGCGTGTATGTGTACATGATGAAAGTCATCTCGGTTATGTGAAGACATTTTTAAAAATTCTTTATTGTAAAATTTGGGGAAAAATTAAGGCTGGACTAATAGATTGTAAATGAAAGAACAATATGTAAAGGGGTATATTTTCAGCTTTTACAAAGAAGCACCACTGAGCAAAATGCTTAACATGCTGTGTTTTGCTTCAGAATGATAATTAGTGCATGTTAGATATAGATGCAAGAACTGTAATTTGGACTTCAGGGCCAAGTCAGCCATATGCTTAAGTGTTTACTTCTGAACAGTATGGAGGATCACTACATGTGATTAAAAGATTAAATAAAGGAGCAGCATAGAGAACAACTGTGACTGTGGGACACTAAATCTTTTAATTACTTTCACATGATAATCTTATTTGTGAGACATGCTTCATCGTAAGTGTTATATCACTGAATTACTCATCTGCTGTCTACTTTAGAGTCAAGACAAGAGAGCAGACTGGCCTTGACAGGCAGTAGACGTATGATAGTTCAGCAGATGTACATTTCCCACTCTGAAGTTTTTGAGAATGTGAAGTTTCTTGTGAGTTTGAGCTCTCCATACGGCTGGCCTTCTTGATCAGGGTTGTTTTGACTCCTCAAAGGTTATCAGGCATTTCGCACCAACTCTGCAGTTGAAGAAGTGCTCCGTGAGATCACATGACTTGAGATTTTTATATGATTTTTTTTCCTGTGTGTTGTGGGGTTGTTCTTTGTGTAGGTATTCTTTATAGTGTATGTGAGAGGGTGTCATAATTCCCTCTGGAATTATGGCCAGTAGAAATGTTATGCTTTGAGACACAAAACGAATGTCCTTCAATAGAGCGGACCTTTGTCACGTTACATTGAGGTAATAATCAACAGGGAACAGTAAACAACAAACAACCTGAAATTTAGAGCTAGAAAAAACGTTATAGAATGAATCTCCATGGGTTCACCACTGGCATGGGCTCATCAGTGTATTATAAGTAGATTATAGCACAAACAGCCCACTGCTTAACTGACCATGTAGGTAGGCCTAAGGACACATGTTACCAGCAGTCCAGCCACCTGTCAACTGCTGCCCCATTGTAGCATTTATTTCCTGGAATGGCTTAACAGCGTTTTAAAACGTCCCAAAACGTTTATGAGACTTGTTGCCTCATAAATTTACCACTGAACATAACAAAGTTCTCCATTGGCATTTATTCTCTGATCATTAAAATGCTCCTGTGAATCCTCATATTGATTAGTTATACTTAATGTTAATAGCTACATAGCTACAACTACATAAATCTCATCACAATTTAAATTCTGTAAGCCTATCTGAATTTTGTGTGTGTTATGTTTTTTTACACATCTTTAACTTCTGCTCTTAGTGTGGACAGGCCCCTTTTTGATCTATACGCATGATGTCTAAGTCTTCAGCATTAAAGCAATGTCAAGCAGGATATTTATAAAGAAATTCAAGTGACTTGGGGTCAGTATTCTTGTTCCAGTGTGTCTAATTACCAGCAGAAAATGAAAAATTCATATTTACCACCACTAGGTGGCAGGAGTGACCTAACAATATGGCTCGAATCGTTTGACAGTGCAAGATTTTGCTGTAATACTTGGCACAACTTCTAATCCAGAAAACATTTTCTTTTTTAAAAAATACATTCAATTTATGATATTGTTTATTCTTAACTGTCTGGGTTATTTCAGTAATGTTTTTACATTTTGTCAGTACATGATGTATGAGATCTCTTGTATACTGTGCTAATTGCTTTGGCATCATATTGTCCCAGTACGTGTTCTCAAATAAGGACAAAGTGTCATTATTCCAAAACAATAAATCACATATTTTCAAAAGTACCCAAAACAAATGTGACAGAGTAGCTACTTTTACATTTCTAAACTTAAATACTTTACTGAATGCCTCAAGGGTCTATGTGTAAAAAAACACAGAAGTACAAGTAAAATGCATTTCTGTTCGCCCTCACAGTCATACAGGAAACCAGAGTACACAAGCAGGAGACCAACCCCTGCTCAGGTTTGCTTGGCAAGTTTATTTTTGCATCGTGGGAATGGGATGGAAGTACTCTTATTTCATTACTAAATTAGACTGTTTGTTTCATAGTTTTTATAGCCAAATGGTGTCCGTGACACTGGAATTCTATGTGGTGATGCATGTCTGTGTTTGTGTCTTCATAGGCCTCTGGTGCTCCAGATAGATAGTAGCAGGTTTTATTTTGATAGGAGTCAGGAAATGTTGACAAATCATAGACTGTTACTGGCCAGTATTTCTGCCTACTTCCTCTGACCATGAGGCATGTTGGCCTGTTAGTAGTTTCTAACTGACACAAACAAACTGATCAACCTGTGTGTGGTAGAACTCCCAGATTCTTCATGTGGATACCCACAAGGTCACTCAGACACTACAAAGCTCAGGATGAAGGATAATTTTTTCAACGGCATTTCCAGCACATGTACTTTTATACTCACTTTAAAGAGAATATATTTTGCCTCTAACGCCTCTGGCTGTATTTTAATATTCGGACTCTTAAGATACCCAACAGCAATTTTTTGACTAATGCTGTTTTAAGTTGTAGAACTGTACTTACTTATATTTCACAAAATGACTTCTGGCTTCTCTTCTGCTGTATAAGCTTGGCAGTTAAATATTTTTTTTAATTTGGGTTTTTTGTAGTACAGCACACTTTGACATTATAGCATGAGTGATCTGGTCTGTGGTCTGAGATTGTAGATTCAGGCCCTCCTGGACTTGTGGGGCAGTCTGCACTTCAGGACTCCCATTGCCACCTTAACAACACAGTCTGTTTAATGTCTCCACAAAATGGTAAAGCATACTTTCAGTCAGAAGATGAGTGTTTCCTATACCTTATTAACAATGATTATTATGTATTATTACTAAACATATATTTATAATCAGCTTTATTATCTATGGAGAAATAGATTCTTGTTAATAGTCCACTAATTGAAATATAAGTAATTTTTAAACCCTATGTGGAAGAAAAGAATTAGGATGCATTTGTGTGTGTGTGTGTGTGTGTGTTTGCTGAATATAAGTCAATATCAACACCCCCGTTCTGCTGGTTAATTTTGCACACTGGCACAGTAATGGTGGGGATATCCAGTCATACCCGGTTGGGTCCAGAGACAGCTGCCCCTCTAATAACACTGCACTTCCTGCTGGGACAGGAAACAATAACAGAGGGTCATAACACATTGGGAGAGAGAGAATTTGTTAATATGCATCTCATAATTTTCATCAAAATTAGTTTTATGTGTCACATAACAATAACTGGGCAAACCCTGTTATGAAGTTCTAGGCTTTTATAAGGTGTTCTCATGTGTTCTCTCTTATCTAACCAAAATATGTGAATGTCATTGGTTAAATATCCAATAAATCCAGTTTTTTTCAGGCTTCAAATTGTCATCTATGTTTTTGTGTTTCTGTGTTCATCCCTCAGTGTCCTATGAACTGCGGAGTGTACACACACTACACACATTGATAATAATGATCTTCAATAACCATATCTATAATATATAATACAACTTAAAACAAATCTAATGTTAATTGTGTTTCATAAAGATAATCAATACTGGCCATACATAGGAGAACCTTTGCTACAGAAGGGCACTGTAAGAAAATGTATTCATGATTAAAGAAATGTGCATTTTCTAAGAAGAACTGGGGACCCTCAATTTGGAACCCCCATCTGGATGGTACAGAAGCTTCCTTTGGGCACATTGTTTGGCCACACTTAGCAGGTTATGAATGGAAATTTAGATTTAAGTGTGGTTACCAGGATGGCAAAACCACACATTTAAACCCAGTTTATACAAAACAAAGGCAAGCATGAAGGACCAGAGCTCAGAAGGAAGCAAGCACAAAGCAAGCACCTGGTTAAAACTGGAAACTAACGTTTTGCACTGAACCAAATGTTAGTTGCCACTGATACTTATTAAGATTCTTTATTGGATGATAACTGTGATCTGAAGAGTTGGTTTCATTTGATTTTAACTGCATATGTGTAGGCTGTTTCAGTAGCATGCTATTTGTTAAGTATTTCAAACAGCATAAGTAACTAGCTACGTGATTCATAACGCTCTTGGGCTATTAGTAACAGCCTTAAAACATTTTATTAAACGTGTCATTTCAGTTTAATGAATATGCATGAATAAGGCGGAAGTCGTTCAACACGTAGTGTGCGGAACAGTGCAATAACTTAAATCTGCTGTTAGATTCATGGCTGCATTGTTTGGTCGTGTGAATCATGTGTACCGTTTTACTTGACTGCACAGCTGCTGGGTTATAACGGAAGGCGGCGTAGGTGATACCTGCCACTCCCATTGGCTTGAATCTTATCGCAGCATCGCGCTACCACTTTCCCTGGAACTGCTTCTGTGGCAAATGAATGAAAAGAGGGAAGGTATGGCGGATCGAGAAAAGCGAAAACCCCTACCGTCACCACCACCTTCCCGAGGACTACGGCTCGAGTCTCCCGCCACTTTCATGTAAGTGTTTTTTTATTGAAAATACCTGTGTTTGTTTACATTAGTCTCTGTTAGTGACTGTGTATGGGGACATAGGGCTCGAGCCTGTCAACAGATGTCGCCGCTCTCTGACATGCTGCCAATGCACCGGAGATGATGATGATGCTTGTTGATAGCTACCGGTCATAAGGATGTATCCTTTCTAATATCAGCGTTTAGAAAATGCAGGCTAACCTGGTTATTATGTTTGTCAGCTCTGCAAAATATAGACCATATGGGCGTGCCTTTCCTTGGGGACCGCACCATCCGAGACTAAAAAACAACTTTGAAAGCGCTTTAAAAATGAATATTATTCTTAGAATATTCATTTCAATAATAATCAAGTGGCTAATTACAAAGAAATCGTCATTACGTAAAAGAGAATATAATGATTAGTAAGAATATTATGCTACCATCAAAAGTCAACAAAATTGTTATTGTACAAATATAAGAGGATGTAGTATGTTGTAGCCCGAGTAGACTGTTTTGAGTAAACACAAGCCTTTATAGTATTTATTTTTTTATCGCTATATATCGATACTATCGAAATGTAACCGAATGTCAGATTATCGCTTAAGAACTATTCGACTTGAATTAGTTTATCAGGGGACGTTTGTAATGAAAGATTTTGAACCTCTCCTTTGTGATGAAACTCATGCATCCGGACGGCTATAAAATTACTTCAGGACGACCCAGTTTCCAGTGTTTTGTATTATCTGACGTTGCTTTGATCGTTTTATTTTTTCTCCCTGTTATCCTTAAGACGTTTGTCTATTTTATTATATTAGAAGTTTACATTTCTATTAGTTTACCAGATGTAATTCACAGTGTTACATCTAGTAAGTAATGTTTTATTCCTGTAGCGATTATAATTGCCCGTTGTCGCTTATCTCATTGATCTTAGTTACTTTTCCCACAGTGCTCTTCCAGGTACTGTAGATTTACCAACCAGACAAAGTAACCTAAATTGTTGAGTGACTCAAAAGCATAATTTTTTCGTACCGTGATTCGGTACACTTTCTGGTAGTTCTCCACTGTAGGAGACAAAATACGGATAGTATCAGTGGTCAAAAATCTTTTCCAACACGAAGCGATATCAGCCTGGAGAATCACTGAGATTTGGACCTTTTGGACTAACGTGATCAGTCCTGAGTTAGGTGACAGACAGTAGGGTCTACAGCGATCAGCCCTGAGTTAGGTAACAGACAGTAGGGACTACAGAGAATAAATTATAAAAGAATAAATTAACCCAGTACCCCAGGAATGTAAACTTCAATCCCATCTGAATAGAGCTAGGCTAACCAGAAGTGTACCCCCTCCCCCAAAGTCTTGTGTCCTGCAAAAGCAAAACCTGTATGGTATAAATCCTGATAATGTTTTACCTAATACAACCTAATAGTGTCGTTCACGGAGGAATTACACACAGGGGTCAGATGTTTTCCAGAAAACAACATACTGAAAAATAATATTAATATCCCCTGCTGCCCAAATCTGCAGTCTTGGTGCAATAATATGCTGAAGTGCTTGTTTCAGAGTTTTCCACGCCCTGGCTGCTACCCAAACCTAAGCTTCTGCTTAGCACCCTTTATATGGATTTCTCAGCAGTCAGGCTGAAAGAAGCTGGTTGCACACACAGGAACAAAACAGCTCCCATTCCACCGAATAATAACCAGAACACACACCATACTGCATAGATATATCTTTACCTTCATATGGTATCTGCTGTATGAGGTTATTTGAAAGATGCTTTAGCGTACTGCAGTTTGCCAAACTCTTGCTAATAAGCAGGGATTTCTGTAGCTGATTTTATTTACAGCACGAATTTTGTTTTGAAATGATGACGTTGTCATCCAGGGCCTTAAAATCAGGGTATTTATAGAATTGGCTTTTACTCTTTGCATTCTGGGAGGGACACGAGCCAGAAAGTAACAGATCTTTCTTTATGTTGTACATGCATTCACAGTTGTGGATTTGATGTAAATTAATACAACCAAATTACATTTCCAATATTTGGCCTATATTCTTATCAAGAGTGACTTATAAATATGCTTCAGTATGACTGTGTGTGTGTGTGGCCATTTGGCGTCAAACCTATAACTTTAGCTTTGCTTGCACCTGATTATACTAGATTTACTAGGGGAGCTATAAGATCTTTTTTTCTTTTCCTTTTTTTGAAACCATTTTTGCTTCATTAATACCTGTTAAGGCGCAAAATTAAGGCACAGTTTACACTGGAGCCATATGGAAAGCAGTGGTCTGTGTAGCCTTTACTGTGCTGCTAGGAAATTGGCTCTAGTCATCAGGACTGGGTGAGATCCTGTGGGCTTATCCTGCATGCACCGGCTCTGTTACATTCTGTGTGGAGAAAGAAGTAGTTTGGCCTTAGCTCAGAATACACTGGCACCAGAAGACACTGACACCAGGATTTGAGCGGCCAGGACTTGTCTATTTTTTAGATTTGTTACTGGTATTTGTTACTGGTGTTTTCTCTAGTAATATCCAAGTTGTTAGTCTAATGCTAATGCTGTTTCCTCTGTTGGGGCATTGTAATTGCTGAGTAATGATAAACATGACTGTGGCATGACTTATTTTAGGATGAAATCAATGCTTTGTTCTTAGTTACATGGATGCTTCTCTTGAAAATTGATTTATACTCCAGCAGTCACTTTCTTCACTTAAAAGCCATTCATGAATAATGTAGAACCTTCTCCCAGTCGTGAGTGTCTGTCTGTGTGCATGTATTGTGCTCTATTTTGTTGTGTATGGACTCATGTGTTAGACGCTCTCAGTTCAGTTTGCTCCCTGCTGTCCCACTGACTGGGTTTATGTTGGGGTTAGATATGAATATGGAAACACATATCAGTCCAAGGCATTTAAGAGTTTAAATATGGTAGACAGCACTTCCCTTCGGTCATTTACATCATCAGCACAGTTGCTTGTTAGATTTTACACACACACACACACACACACATATATATATATAGACTTGATCTGTGATTGCTGGACAGGAGTGAGGTGTAATAAATGCGGTTTGTTTAAACAGTTCACCAAAAGAAAACGGCAAAAAGCCAGAGAAAATGAAAGTAGCAGGCATCAGCAGTGCGGCTTGTGATGAGGCAGCACAGCTTTAGTCTGTTTGGCAGGCTAAGGTGGAGTGTCAGGAATGGCGACCTGTGAACTTAAATAGCAAACATGTCACAGGTGAAGGGAATGAGTGAATGAGCAGGGGATTGAGACCTGATCAGTGATGTGATTGGTGGAAGACGTATGTGATTGGTGGAAGACTGTAAACAGGTCTGGCTGAGTGGAGCGTGACTCTTTCTTTAAATAAACCCTATTGATCTCTGTTTTTTATTTAAATCTCTGATTAACAACACATCTGAGTTATTAAACCTTTCCTATGATATTTTGTTGCTGAAGACTAAAGTCCCAAGTGAATGTGTAAGTCATCACGAAAATGCAGACACTTTGCAGTCAGATTTTGATGAATGAGTTTGCCCCATGCCACACTGACGTGACTTGGGAAGTGTCCCACAGTAAAGATTCAAGATTCAAGATTCAAAGCTTTATTGTCATATTGTGACGCCTGGGGCACAGGAGGCATTGAGGGATCCATACGCAGGCAGATAACTGACAATATTTTAATGTACAGAGTAGCCAATGCAAACAACCCCAAAGGGGTGAAGCCGGGCATAGGCCCAATGGGGGCAAACAGAGAAGGGCGAGATCGAGATTTACAGGCAGGGGGTCAAAAGCCAGGAGATCCAAAGAACACAGGCAGAGGTACAAAAAGGGCAAGTCCAAAAAATCGGTAGAACAGAAACAACCGTCGTTCACCCGGATGTCCTGAGGTAAGAGCTGTGTGGGTCCACTGCATCAGCTCCTGACGGAGGGTAGATGGAACAAACGTCTTACCCGGGGGACATGCTCGTGGCGTGAATTCCTCCTCTGATGCCGCTCAGATTCGTGTGTCGATCTCCCATTGAATAAGCGCCACCACCAGGGAGGGCAGTATGATCGCCTTGGGGGGAGCACGCGCTTCTGTCCGCTCGTGGAGACGTCCGCCTTGGCATTCTTCGACCCTGGCCTGAAAGTAATCGAGTAGTTAAAGCGTGTAAAAAATAACGCCCACCTGGCTTGATGAGCGTTTAACCTTTTTGCTGCCCTGATGTATTCAAGGTTGCGGTGGTCGGTCAGGATCAAAAAGGGATGTGCCGCCCCATCCAACCAATGCCTCCATTCCTCCATCGCAGCCTTCACCACCAGTAAATCTTTGTTGCCCACATCATAGTTGCGTTCCGTGGCTGTGAGCTTCCGGGAATAGAAAGCGCAGGGATGCAGCTTGTGGGGAGTGCCCTGGCGCTGGGACAGTACTGCGCCGATGCCCGTGTCAGAGGCGTCTACTTCTACAACGAACGGGAGTGTAGGATTGGGGTGTGTGAGGATAGGAGCTGAAGTAAAGCGTTGCTTTAATCGTGTTAACGCCTCCTGGGCCTCTGGGGTCCACACCAGCGCCTTGGGCGCCCCACGCAACAGTGACGTTAGGGGAGACGCGACAGTACTATAGTTGCGAATGAAACGCCGGTAGAAGTTTGCAAACCCCAGGAAGCGCTGCAGATCCTTCACCGAGTGCGGACGTGGCCATTCACGGACTGCGCTCACTTTGTCCATATCCATGGCCACCCCCTGCTGGCCCACTTGATACCCCAGAAAATGTACATCGGAGGTGTGGAAAGCACATTTCTCCAGCTTCACGTACAAGTTGTTCGCACGGAGCAACGTGAGCACCTCTCGGACGTGTTTGACATGTTCCTCTTCTGTTTCAGAATAAACAAGAATGTCGTCAATGTAAACAATGACACAATGGTTCAATAATCCTCGAAAAATGTCATTCATAAATCCCTGAAAAACGGCTGGGGCGTTAGCTAAGCCGTACGGCATTACTAAGTACTCGTAGTGGCCATTGGTCGTAATGAAAGTGTCATGGTGGCTAGGAGGAGAGGCCACCGAGGGCGCGCGTATGGACGCGTAGCCATGGCAACGCTGCTCACACGCCCCCCAAGTCACACACCACTCCCCCTATCACAATCTCCGCAGTATTAGCACCTGTTCCTTATTTACCTTCCCAGTACTTAAGTCCACAGGTTATGCCATCCAGTGCTGCACATTCTCAAGCCTTCGCCTGTGTAACGCACTGGTGTGTGTCGTCGACGTGGATTCCGACGAGTGGTCATCCGTCTGTGGACTTTGCCTTCTACTAGCGTTTCTCTTTTGGTTTACCTTGCCCATTGGCCTGAGTCTTTTTGTTTGCTGCTAAGCATGGATAATAAATCCTTTTGCCTGCAACCCCTGTCTCCTGCTGTCCCTGAACAACCGTCACAGAATGTGCAGCCTCAGGCAGCCGGGAGCAGCGAGCCGAGTGCCTGGGAGACCCTCACTCTCCAGGGCAGAATGCTGGGCAAGCAGCAACAGGAGATAGAGGAGGTAAAGACCTTATTGCACACAATAACGGGCTGTCTACAGACTTTGAACCTACAGGCGAATCTGCAGAGTACCCCGACGAGAGAGAGTCTCCGCCTGCCCATTGCCCCCCCCCAAGCCGTACGAGGGGTACCCTGAGATGTGCGAAGGATTTCTTGTACAATGCGAGCTGTACTTCACGTACCAGCAGCATTTGAGCGCGGCAGAGAAAGTGTCATACGTTATATCTCGTCTTGCGGGTAAGGCATTAACTTGGGCAGCCGCCCTTGTAACTAATGACTCCCCCCTGATAAAAGACTACGCCGCATTTTCCGCGGAATTAAGGGAGGTGTTTCACATTCCTCGTCGCGGGAGAGCCAGCGGGCAGAGTTTGCTTTCCTTGCGACAGGGAACCCGTCCCGCAGTGGACTACGCTCTAGAGTTCCGGACGCTCGCTGCAGGCACGAATTGGAATGACGCGGCCTTGGTGGACGTTTTCTTGGCCGGGTTGAGACCGGAGCTCCGAGCAGAGCTGGCGTGCCGACAGGACTCCCAAAACTTTAATCAGGTAGTAAGATTGGCGGTCACCTACGACCGGCTGGTCCAAGAACGCGGAGGAAGTGCACGAGCTTCCAGCGTGGTGTTGCCACCACCTCCAGAGAAGGAGGTGACGCCGATGGCAGAACCCATGCAGGTTGGCGAGGCAGGTAACATCACGCGGTTGTCCCCTGTCACTCACGAGGGAGAGAGCGAGCAAGCCATGGCCCTCCTATCTACGTCTATCGAAAGCCCGAACGCTAATAGCCACCTGACATCCCTCAGTATAAAGATCTGGCAGAGGTCTTCAGCCCCGGAAGAGCGGCCCAGCTTCCACCACACCGCCCCTGGGACTGCGCCATTAAACTGAGGGCAGGCAGCGTACCACCGAGAGGGCGTGTTTATCCGCTGTCCCAAGCCGAGGAGTCCGCTATGCAGCGCTATGTCAAAGAGGCGTTAGCTCAGGGCTATATCGTTCCCTCCACCAGCCTCAGCGAGCGTTTTCTTCGTTAAGAAGAAGGACGGGGGCTTGAGGCCTTGCGTGGATTATCGAGGGCTCAATTCCCTCTTGGTGGGGTACTCCTACCCGCTGCCTCTAGTGCCCTCGGCACTGGAGCAGTTGTAATCTCATCCGCATACGTTCAGGGGATGAGTGGAAGACGGCTTTTAGTACCGCGACGGGGCACTATGAGTACCGGGTCCTGCCTTATGGCCTGGCCTCGGCACCGTCCGTCTTCCAGGCGTTCATTAATGAGGTCTTGCGTGAGTATTTGGATAGATGCGTCGTCGCCTACATTGATGACATCCTCATCTATTCGAACTCACCCGAGCAACATGTGCAGGATGTCCGAGCTGTGTTGAGCACTCTCTTGCGCAATCATCTGTATTGCAAGCTTGAGAAGTGTGAGTTCCACCTCCGGGAGATTAATTTCCTTGGCTATACCATCCGGCCAGGCTCTGTGCATATGCAAACAGGTAAGGTGGAGGCGGTGTTGTGATGGACCCGTCCTTACACACGACGCGAGCTACAGAGATTTCTGGGCTTCGCTAACTTCTACAGGCGGTTCATTCGAGCGTTTAGCCTGATAGCGAGGCCTCTCACTGACATGCTGCGCGGCGGTGCGAAACGGCTCCAGTGGACAGCGGAGGCAGAGGAGGCCTTCTGAAGACTGCAACAGGCGTTCGCTGAAGCGCCAGTGCTCCACCAACCCGATCCGTCCAGGCCCTTTGTAGTAGAAGTAGACGCCTCGAATGTAGGAGTCGGGGCCATGCTCTCGCAGCGCTTTAAACGAGGTAGTCCGCTTCAGCCTATAGCCTTCTACTCCAGGAAGCTCAGCAAGGCCGAATGTAATTACGGAGTGGGGGACCGTGAGCTTCTGGCCATAAAACTAGCCTTGGAGGAGTGGAGGCACTGGCTCGAGGGTGCGCGTCATCCGTTCGTGGTTCTAACAGACCACAAGAACTTGGGGTACCTGAGAAATACGAAAAGGATGAACACGCGACAAGCAAGGTGGTCTCTATTCTTCTCACGGTTTGTTTTCCAGGTGACGTACCGACCAGGTGAGAAGAATGCGCGTGCCGATGCCTTATCGCGTTATTTTCCAGGCAGCTTGGAGTCCACGAGCAAGGAACCGGTGCTCTCAGAGGAGTGCTTCGTTGGCACGGTCGAGTGGGAGGTCGACCGGGCGATTGAGGCAGCTAACCCGCACCCGCGGTGTCCACCACACCGCAAGTATGTACCACTGGCACAGCGCACTGCGCTGATAAGCTGGGCGCACTCCTCGATCAGCACAGGACACCCTGGCACTACAAAGACGGCGCAGCTCTTAGGAGCCCGCTATTGGTTGCCCGGTCTGCATCGAGACGTGTTAGTGCACGTTGGCTCCTGCCCCGTGTGTGCAAGAAGCAAGGTGCTGAGGACCCCGCCCGCGGGTAAGTTACATCCCCTGCCAGTTCCGGAACGGCCCTGGACGCACATCGCGACGGACTTTGTGACTGACCTTCCCGAGTCGGAGGGCAACTCAGCCATTATGGTCGTAGTCAACCGTTTTTCTAAAATGGTACGCTTCATTCCCCTACCAGGTCTGCCTACAGCTTGGGAGACTGCGGACCTCCTATTCAGACACGTCTTCAGGCAGTTCGGTCTGCCTGAAGACATAGTGTCTGATAGGGGTCCGCAGTTCACGTCGCGGGTCTGGCGGGAATTTATGAGCAAACTCAACATCACGGTGAGCCTCACGTCTGGATATCACCCGCAGGCTAACAGACAGGTGGAGCGTACTAACCAGGAGCTGGGACGATTTCTGCGCGCATACTGTAGCGAACACAAGGACACTTGGTGCTCGCTGCTCCCCTGGGCTGAATATGCACAGAACTCGCTGGTGCAGACGAGCACGGGAAAAACGCCCTTTGAGTGTGTGTTCGGGAGACAGCCTCCGCTCTACCCGTGGAACGCGGCAGGTTCGGACCAGCCGGTGGTAGAGCAATGGTGTCGACGCAGCGAGAGAGTCTGGGCGGAGACTCATAGGCGGCTCAAGGCGGCGGTGAAGGGCTTCAAAGCTAAGGCGGACCGCAGGAGATCAGAGGCGCCAGAGTACGCAGTAGGGCAAAAAGTGTGGGTCTCTACGGACGACGGGAGATTGGGCCGGCAAGGTAAGCTTGACGACCGATACGCTGGTCCATACGTCATCACCAGACGGATTAACCCAGTGACGTTCAGAGTGAGCCTTCCTACGGATCGGCGGGTGTCACGGTCATTCCACGCCTCCGCCTTGAAGCCATACCGTGCAGGTCCCCTGGAGTTACCGGGACAGTCAGCGCCGCCGTCTCCGGTAATGTTGGAGGATGGTCCGGCCTACCAGGTGCGTAAGCTGCTGGACTCGTGGAGGAGAGGTAAGCGCTTACAATACCTTGTGGACTGGGAGGGTTACGGCCCGGAGGAACGGTCGTGGGTACCGGCCTCTCAAGTGCTGGAACCCTCCTTAGTCGCCTCCTTCCATAGGGAGCGTCCCGACCGACCATCACCGCGAGGACCAGGACGTCCCAGGAAGGTACGGCTGGAGAAGTCCCTGGGGGGGGGCTCTGTCACGGTGGCTAGGAGGAGAGGCCACCAGAGGGCGCGCGTATGGACGTATGTTTGCTGCTAAGCATGGATAATAAATCATTTTGCCTGCAACCCCTGTCTCCTGCTGTCCCTGAACAACCGTCACAGAAAGCAGTTTTCCATTCGTCTCCTTTCTTTATGCGCACCAGATTGTAGGCACTGCGCAAATCCAGCTTGGTAAAAATAGTTGCGCGACGTAACTGCTCGACTGCCACCGGTACCAGAGGGAGGGGGTAGGAGTATTTTACCGTAATGGCGTTAAGCCCCCGATAATCAATGCACGGTCTCAATCCTTTGTCCTTTTTTTCTACGAAGAAAAATCCTGCTGCGGCTGGGGACACCGACAGGCGTATGTAGCCTAATTCCAGAGCCTCGGCAACATACTTTTCCATCGCACGAGTCTCGGGAATCGATAGTGGGTAGGCGCGCCGCTCAGGAGGAGTCGTGCCAGGCAGTTGCTCAATGGCACAGTCAGAGGAACGGTGAGGGGGCAGGTGCACAGCTTTTTCCTTACTGAACACATCGGTAAAATCAGAGTATGCCTTGGGAATCTGCACCGCTGATGAGCTAACCGAGCTTTCTATGCTGGTAGTCCGGATGGCCGTGTGAATACAATTTTCTTTACATGTTTGACTCCACTTTACTAATTCTCCGGTTCTCCAGGAAATTACTGGGTTGTGGTGAGCCAACCATGGGAACCCCAACACAATGGGGTGCTCAGGGGAGTGAATGACATGGAATGGTAGTGTTTCGGTGTGAAGCAACCCCACTTTTATGTTGATAGGCAGAGTACGCTGTGAGACCATCCCGGTGCCTATGGATTTGCCGTCTATGCCCTTTACCCTGAGCGGTTGACTGTATTTTACTAAAGGGAATGGATAAGTCGGAGGCATACTGCAGATCAATTAAATTCTCGGCCGCTCCGGAGTCTACCAAGGCTGAAACAACAGAGGCAGAGACACCCCACATTACTTTCACTGGCAAAGTCATTTTACGTTGGTCAATAGCTTGAGGGATCAGCGAACTCACCTGACGTGAGGCCTCACCAACCTTAATCGCCGGGCACTCCGCTTTAAAGTGACCTGCCTCCCCACAGTATAGACAAAGTTGACCTCTGACGCGACGCTGCCTCTCCGATTGGGACAGGCGAGCTCGTCCCACTTCCATAGGTTCAGGAGGGGGCTGCGCGGAAGCCACAGGGATTTGGGAAGGTGCGTGAGTTTGTCTCCGTGACCGGAGGAGGTTGTCCAGTCTTATGGACAGACGAATGAAGTCATCTAAGGCCAAGTTGTCGTCCTTACAGGCCAACTCGGCGCGGAGTGTGTCATTGAGGCTCTGGCGGTAAACTTTTCGTCCCACCCACTGGCTGCGGCGAGGGTGCGGAACTGAAGGGCGTGTTCTGCGGCTGTGGTTCGTCCTTGCCGGAGTCGTAGGAGCTGTTCCCCCGGGTCTCGACCTGAGGCACAATGATCGAAAACCTTCGTTCGAAATCATCGTATGTCTGATCAGCGGTGAGGTGGCTTTCTACGGCGGTGGCCCACTGAAGGGCTTTCCCGGTGAACAATGACATAACATAACCCTAGCGACCCGTCGTACTTGTCCGGTATCGCCATGCGAATGGGGGCAGACCCTCCGTGGGCGGGTTCTAGGACAGGCGGTGGGGGTGCAGTGGGCGTTGGAGGCGCTGCTGCGAGAGCCATCCCCTGGAGGGTACGGGACATTGCGTCCATGGCGGTTGCGAGTTGTTGGAGCAACTGCTCGTGGTTACCAAGCAGCCTCCCCTGGTTTACGACAGCGGATTGTAGCGCCGACATGCCTGCTGGATTGGTTTGAGGCGAAGTATTCTGTGACGCCTGGGGCACAGGAGGCATTGAGGGATCCATACGCAGGCAGATAACTGACAATATTTTAATGTACAGAGTAGCCAATGCAAACAACCCCAAAGGGGTGAAGCCGGGCATAGGCCCAATGGGGGCAAACAGAGAAGGGCGAGGTCGAGATTTACAGGCAGGGGGTCAAAAGCCAGGAGATCCAAAGAACACAGGCAGAGGTAAAAAAAATCGGTAGAACAGAAACAACGGGCAGAGGTCAGATAACTAGAGGCTGTCAAAAGGTAAGTAATACAGAACGCTCGGTAATGCTGTCGAAAGACGGGGCAATACTTCGAGGTGTATGTGCAAATGTCTTAAGTAGTCCTTGACTAATTAGGAACAAACGGGAACAGGTGATGAATCAGAATTCGGGTGATGGCGCCCTCTGGCGGGTCTGGGTGGAACGTAGTGATGACGCCCTCTGGCGGGTCTGGATGGAACGTTGTGATGGCGCCCTCTGGCGGGTCTGGGTGGAACGTTGTGATGTCGCCCTCTGGCGGGTCTGGGTGCTAACCGCACCCCTGACACATATGCACAGTAAGGAAACTAGTTTCCCTGTACAATGAAATTCTTACTTTGCTGCCCACACTGGATGTCAAAAGATCAAATTAAACATGCAGTAGAAAATATATAAAATAAAATATAAAATGTAAACTATTCAGACCTATACAAGCTATATACAGTAGTATGTGCTACATTAGTTACATTGTAACAGTCTGTAGTAAAGTGGTATTTGTGCAAAAATGAGCCAATATATATCCATACAAGAACAGTTACAAAATGAGCTGTGTAAAATGAGCTGATATATAACCACACAAGAACAGTTACATGTGCAAACGATGTGTGCAGCTGTATGCAGACACAAGCACTCAAGTACAGTAGTGCAACTATTCATGTGCAAAATATGAGTT
Source organism: Brachyhypopomus occidentalis (assembly GCA_020368025.1). Lineage (NCBI taxonomy): Eukaryota > Metazoa > Chordata > Actinopteri > Gymnotiformes > Hypopomidae > Brachyhypopomus > Brachyhypopomus occidentalis. Next base: position 212,482 of record JAGXOD010001399.1, on the reverse strand, counting down.
AGTGCAATTATTATAAATGCAGTAATGTCTGTGAAGACATCAGCTCAACTGTTTAAGAGTCTGATGGCTGTGGGAAAGAAAGAGTTCTTTAATCTTGTAGTCCGGCATTTCACGCTTCTGAACCTCCGACCTGAAGGTAAAAGTGTGAATAGTCCATGTTGGGGGTGGGTGGGATCTTTGATGATGGAGGCAGCTCTCCTGTGGACTCTGCGATTGTATATGCTCTGCAGAGAGGGTTGGGCCATCTTGGTGATTTTGGTAGTAGTCTTTACCACTCTCTGCAGGCGTTTGCAGTCCTTCACAGTAGTGTTACCATACCACACAGTGATGCAGTTGGTCAGGATTGACTCAATAATGCAGCTGTAAAAGTTGCTGAGGATTCTGGGTGACATGCCAAATTTCCTCAGCCTCCTCAGGAAGTACAGCCGATGCTGAGCCCTCTTTAGCACCTGTGTGGTGTTCAGTGTCCAGGTGAGGTCATCACTGATGTGGACCCCTAGGTACTTGAAGCTGCTAACCCTCTCTACCTCAAGGTCCCGGATAAATAGTGGCTGATGAGGTCTCCTGTCCTTTCTCATGTCCACTATCATCTCCTTGGTCTTGTCCGTGTTGAGGGTTAGGTTGTTATCCATACACCATGCCACCAGACTGTCCACCTCCTTCCTGTAGGCTGCGTCGTCTCCTCCAATGATACCACCTATCACAGCGGTGTCGTCAGCAAACTTCAGAATGATGTTGCCAGGGTGGGTGGCGACACAGTCGTGGGTGAACAGAGTGTAGAGGATAGGGCTAAGGACACAGCCCTGCGGGGTACCAATGTTGGTGATGATGTTGGCTGAGGTCCTGTTTCTAATCCTTACAGACTGGGGCCTGCCAATCAGGAAGCTCAGTAGCCAGTCACAGAGGGTGGGATGTAGTCCAAGAGATGACAGTTTATGGGTGAGTCTGTGGAGGATGACCATGTAGAAGGCGGAGCTGTAATCAATAACGGGTATCCTAACATAGGAGTCTTTATTTTCCAGGTGGGATAGGGAAACATGAAGGGCGGTGGCAATGGCGTCTGAGGTAGACCTGTTGGACCTGTATGCATATTGCAGAGCGTCTGTAGTGCTCGGTGTACTGCTCTGAATGTGGGACAGCACCACTCTCTCGAAGCACTTCATAATGATTGGAGTGAGTGCTACTGCTAAAGGCGGCAGGATCAAGGATGATATGGGTGTTCTCTCAGATAGAACCTGCTGCCTTCTACTCCAGCAGCTTTCTTTAATGTTTTGCAAATTCCAAATTTTGCTCTGCACAAATTCTGTGCTGTGATTTGTCATTACTCGGCAACCATCCCCAGTTTTCTCTCACAGTGTTCGAATGAACACTCGTTGTTAGCTTTGGAACTCTTGTGTTTGCGTCTCATGCCCTCTGAATCCATTGCTGGCAGAACATAGCAGCCCAGGCTGTCTGTCAGTTATCTGATGAGTCTGCTGGCACTGAATACATTGATGAAGGACCTCTAATGCTCGCGTGACCTGAAACCTTGGTCAGTGTACAGTTTTTCCCTTTAGAAATCCAGCCTAGTGTTTTATGCTCTCTGCAGACGTTCATGACTAAATGTTCACCTCCCAGCTTCTTCCACCTTCTTCCTTCAGGAACTGAATTTTCTACTATATCTCACTGTTTCTGATTCTCCCCCAAATTTAGATATAGATTTCCAATTTGTTGTTGATGTTGTTGTTTAGGATAAACAATAAACTAGGTTAACAGTAACAAATATCAGCAGTAAAAAATCATCAGCATGTGGAACATAATCTGTACTCTCAGAACCATCACAGTGGAACATAGTCTGTATTCTGACAACCATCAGAGTGTGGAATATAATCTATAATCTGTGAGTGCATCACCTAATAACGTCTCTTAGACAAATCCTTTGTTTGATTTGCTCTAAAATGTCTGAGGTTATTATCTAACAGTTATCAAACAATAAAGAAGAATTTCTGTAAAAAGCAGAAATTTGAGAGCCATTCTGTTTTCACAAATGCTATGGTGAAAGCGTTGCTTTTAATGACAGAGTGGACACAGTTGTTTTTAATGAGGCTGTTTCATTGATGCTGGAAATTCCTCTGGGAATCTGCTCCCTTTTCAGTCTGCAGCAGAAAGCGGCAAACTTCTCCAGCTATTCTCATCTTCATTCAGTCAGCAGTTAGCATCATTTCACCCATCCCTATGCCTTAATTTAAACCATCTGACATGGGCAGAGAGAGGGAGTGCCCCATGGGTAGCACAGGAGGGCTATAGTCTAGATTCTGTAGCAGGGTGCTACAAAGCTGATCTTTGTAGCAGGACGTGGGTGGGCTACTTTCCCCAGGCGTCCTGCGGAATTCGTTGAAAATATTTTGGTGATATGGAAGGAGAGAATGGAAGAGTCACTTGTTGAGATTGCCCAAACGAAAGCAAATTTCCAACTGGGCTCATGTTTTTGTTCATTCAGCACAGGTGTGAGTACTTTCCTATGGTATTTTTAAAATGAAGTTTGGTTTTGGTGGTACAGGTCTTCCATGCACAGAGCAGTGAATGCATGTTTTGAGGTCTGTCAAGGTATGACCTATGTTTAATTCTAATGCTCTAGCTGGATAAGGTGTAACTGAGATTTGAGGTGATATTTAAATTTTTTCTGATCTTCAAATCTTTATTTCCTATAATGTAGGTCCAATTGTCTCTACACTGTAATGTCTGTGTCAGTCTAATGCTAGTCTAATGCAGTCTATTGTAGTTCAACAAAGAATACTTCCACCAGGACCTTCTGTTTACGTAGAGGTAAAAATAAACTAAAATAAACTAATAAACCCAGAATCAGTTTGCCCATCTTTTGTTTCTGTTTCTTCAAATGACCTCTCACCAGAAGTACAGTGGAAAGGCATTGCCGCTACTAGACAAAACAATAAGAAAACAAAAATTTTTAAGCAATCCAGTTATAAGAAAGAAAACATTCTGTTTTTAATTGGTATATAGCCAATATACCAATTTATAGTTGTATGTATTGAACCATTAATCTATAAAATTGCCTGACCTCCTCTGTGGCTTTGATGTATAGTTCTGTTGTCTTCTGTACTGATTATTTCCGCATGGCAACAATATGAGGCTGTGTCCTGATTGGCTGCTCTTTCTTAAGTGGGAGGTATTCTATTGATGTATATCAGAGAGCAGCCAAAGGGTGGATTCAGCTACAAAGGGCTGAATGGGTCTGTGTATTAGTGACGTTATGGTGCTTTATGGGGTGGGTTCAAAGATTAACGGACAAGTTGAACCATAGAAGAATTTATATATTAATTTATTTATTATAAAGATAATCTCTGAGCAAATGCTTTGAACAATTAGACATATTGCTTTGAAACAACCCACCAATCATTTGAGAATTATGTAAAAATATAAACACACTCTAAATGCATTTGATCCACTGTAAATTATTTACATTGGATCGGGTCCTTGGTCAGGTCTCTTTATACTAATATGCAACTATATGGATTAGTTGACTGGTGTTTGTAGACACCTGCTTGCTCCTTTTTTGGGCTTTAATTTTCTCTGACCTACTCACTGACACTTTTAACAAGCTTACTGGCTGGCTTCAGTATCAAGTGTAATTTGACAAAATGACACAAACACACATGCACATACACACACACTTCATGTCTTTAACAGCTGAACACATTCTGCCCGCGCCGCTTGCTTTGAATGATTGCACTGCAAAGCATCCTCCACATGATTTCTGGCAGGAAAGAGAGGACAGAGAGAGAGGAGAGAGAGAGAGGGGAGAGATAGAAAGAGAGAGGGCAGAGATAGAGAGGGAGGGAAGGGAGAGAGAGAGAGAGGGGAGAGGAAGAAGCAGAAAAGAAGGAAAAGGTGACTGGCGCTGTCTTGGTCTGCATCATTAATCCTAATGCAGGGTGGGGGGTGTGTCGGACTGGAAGCTCCTCGGCATTTCAGCAGCTGCTCCAGCTGAGCACTGCATGCTCCTGCCCTCCTCTGCTTTTGTCACAGCTGCACTTTTTTTCCTCAGGCAACCCGGAGTAAATCCTCCTGTCACCATGTAAATAAACTCTAGCCAAGGGAGGAGTGGAGAGCAGAGGTAGAGCGAGAGAGAGCGACAGGACGAAGGAGAACGGGGAGGGAGGGATGATGCTGCTTAGTGTGATGCTGCGCTCACTAATCTGAGGAACACAGGGGGAGATTATGTTATATAATAGTTAAAAGGACACGAAGGGGGGGGACTGGCTTTTCCGCTGCGGATCGGGTGATTCGTACACACAGCAGAGCGGAAGGCACGGAGATGCATACGCTGCTCTGATCGACTGTTGGATAGCGCCCACGCTGCGCTGATTCGCAGCATGGACTCCAGAGGGGACGGACGCGAGGGCTGGATGGAGGACCAGTGGGAGAAATGGTATGCCACTGTGCCCTTGAGGCTTCTGCTTCCGGGGTGAGGGCGGTTAGAGGGCGGACGACCTTGTGCCAGATTGGGCAGCCAGATGTGATTCTGCCAGTCTGTGTCATACTGTTTCTCTGGCATGCTTGTGGTATCGCCAGTGGGTGCCCTTGACAGAGAGTGGTTTTGTGTGTGTGTGTCTGTGTGTGTTTGTGTATATGGATTGCACCAGAGTTGATAGGGGCAGGTGACCGGCAAGATTGGCTTTAGCAGATATATCAAACTTGATGCTCTTTGATTATTGTGGGGACAATAAATTGGTTACAATACAATGCTTCTATCTGATCCTAGCAACACTACATGTGAAGCAAGCAATGCAGTGCTAATTCAGGTGTGTCTATTTATCAACAGGAAATGGGATATTTTGTTTTATTGAATCATAGGTTGGGAACACACATGCACTGAATAAGGTCAGTCACTAAGGAGTTCACACAGCTGAGATGGCATGCTGTGATTATGCAGGACATGCTCATAGCTCCCCCCCCTCCTCTCTCTCTCTCTCTCTCTCTCTCTCTCTCATTCTGTTCTCTCCTGGGCAGAGCTATTACCCTTGCACCAAGGAGTAAAAAAGCCAGCACCCTGGTCATAATTGCTCTGTAGAGAGGAGACATCACATCCTGATGCACTCTGAATGTCCTTAATTGAGTGTTATGTGGTAAATTTAAGTAATGTGTGTGATATGTATGTGATATTCATCAACCTGGTTGCTAAAACTAATAACTGCTCTTTCAAACTCTGGTCTCAGCTTTTCAGTATTCTGTAGTCTAAATCCAAAAGCTAATTTTGGATAAATTCTCTCTGTGAAGATAATCTGTAACATCAGTACATTACATGTATATTAAGTGATTCTAAAGTCAGTACATTCATTGTGTTTTAAGTGCTTATGAAGACGGTACATTAAATGTATATTTATTGCTGATAAAGTCAGAATATTACATGTATAATTAGTGCTTATATCGTCATTGCATTACATGTATATTAAGTGCTTATAATTATTAGGTGCTTCGGTGTAATTGCCATCAGCCTCATTTACCATTATGTTTATTTTTCTTTTTCCTGAGAAAGAACACTGTCCTGCTCTTGGTGACTGACCCAGGCTTAAATGCCCTCGTGGTTACTATTGATCAGGCAATATCGATCAGGCAATAATGTGGCCACACGGTACTCCCTGCTCCCTCTGGTAGGCCCCCTCTCATATGTCCTGTGGGAAGGATCCTGAAAGGAGTAGAGAGTGAATCGATTAGACTGGTCTCTGAGACAGCTGCCTCCATTTTACCACTAGAACATGTAGAGAGCAAAGGGGCATGAGGGCAGAAAATGTGACTCCTTTATGTTGAAGCAAAAGATAACTTTGTCTTGCACTTACACACAAACACACACTCGGTGATAAATCAAAAAATATATGTATACTGTAGCAGAGACTACGTGTCACACATGTTTCCATGAAACAGATATTTTGAATGCATCCATTTATGTTCTACTTTTGTGTGTGTGTGTTTATGTCACAGGAGTTCACATGTCCTCTGCTACTCATCCGTTCCATGGTACCACGTGACTGCCAATAAAGATCATATTTCAGGCATGCTGGACCTAGACAGAATGGGTGTAATTCCATTTGCAAAAATGAGGACTTGGCTATGACACCCTAATCATATTTTATGAGTCACTGGTCTATTACAAGACATCCAACCTTTATCAGCTCAATTCAATTCTAATGTCGTGATTATGGTGCCACAAAGCGGAGCAGGAGCAGTCAGTATCTATTACTGTAGGTGTACCCTTCAGACTAATTATTAATAAACTTTAATCTAAATAAATCTGTAAATCTTAACTAAAATATAACAGGCTTCTTATTGGACAGTGTATGAAAAGCATTTTGTCCTCTCCCTGTAAGAAATAACTGTTCTCTGTTCCGTGACCATGTCATATGACATCGTCCTTCAGTTTGGAAGGTTTGTCCTACTTTCAGTGTGACTGAAATACATGTGAAATTCATGTGAGGATTTCAGAACTACTATTTTGGCTTCTAACTAATGCTTGGAAAAATGCCAACAATATGCAATATTATCTAGGATTAAGCAGAGATAATCCATCAAACTCAAATGAGCAATATATATAAATTGTGTTTATATATATATATATATATATATATATATATATATATATATATATATATAATTACTTTAAATTAATGTACTGGTTAAATTTAATGAAGGTTAATTAAAGTGGTCCAAGTTATTTAGGTGAAATATGAACAGCTGTAGGTCTTCCTACAATGCAGATACATGTGTAACGTGATGCTAACAAATCAGGTAGATAGAAGGTGGCCTAGTACTTCAGGCACGTGCTGTGTGAGAGTGCTATTATTAGCATTATAGGAGACACTGACACACCAACACACCCACCTGCACACACACGTATGCACGCATGGACACACATACACCCCAATGGACTTTAACTTTGGAAATTTCACTAATTAAAGATTTTTTATGGTCTGCTCTTTATATTATCTTTACGTATGAACTGCCAGACTGCAAACTACTTCACATCTTGACTTTTTTGTATCTCTAGCACTCAGGAAAAGGTACTTTGTAGTGCTTTAAGGCAATACACAAATGTTTTTGATTCCATGGTTTGTAAATAAGGTTAATGTCAATGAAAGCAAATAAAACAATATATTGCAATGTGTTGCTGATTCCAAAATATGAAATTTATTTTCAACATGTTAGAGCTTCAAATGCATTTATACAGGTTAATGTCTATTCGTCATGGTAATGGTTTTGCAGGGGACAACATATCTACAAAATCTTTTACCATTACCGCAGCTGAAATGACTTTGGTGTTCTGCAACCTCAGATCATTCCTTTAAATAAGTTATTTAGTCAAACCGCAATTCATTGAACTGAACTCTTCTAACATCCAATCAGAACCACGCTGCTCTTCAAATAAATTGCTCATCATTACCAGCCAACTGGCACAGAATAACTGTGAACCACTGATTTAAAGTGCTATTAGGACACGGAAAGCCTGAGTTCCAGCAGCTTCTCTACATGCTGTCTCCAGTTCAGGCTCATCTGTTCAGTCCTGACTCAGCTCTGAGGGACCCTGTCCCTCTTATTGGAGTGCTGGAATCTCCCTCACTGTCAGGACTACTTAAGATGGGTTTCGTCCGCTGTCCCTCCAGGGCATGGACAGTGCCCAATTATGCAATCTTACATCTCCCAGCCCTCTAGACATCACCCAGCAGCCATGCTCTCACAGACACACTGTCTCGTCCTAGGGACATTGCTGATGCCTGAATTAATGTGGTTGAATTTAAAGGAACAGTAACCTAATTTATCATTGTACGCTGTGTTTTTTTAACAAGATTAAGTGAACTGACAAAATATTGTTTCTCAGTGCAAATGTATAAATGTTTTTGTGAAAGAAATTTCACAGGCAAATGACATAACATTTAGTGTTGCTAGGATCAGATAGAAGCATTGTATTGTAACCGATATATTGTCCCCACATTAATCAAAGTTGTTAATGCTTGAAACGTCTGGCTTATTATATTATATTATATAATATTATATTATATTATAAGTTATTAATTATGAAAATAATATTATTCCATAATATCTGAAATATTCAAATGACAAGTGCATTGTGGCAAGTGATGAATGAGAGTCATTAATGTGCACTTGCTGTGTAAATGTGTTGTAATTAGTGGGGTATTTAGTATGTTAATGCTTACTTTTATAAATTTTACATTTAAACTTTTTGACAGTGTGACATTTACCACAACAATATTACCCTGTTCAAACATGGCTAAATGGGTGTCAATGACCAGCTGCCTCAGGAGAAACTTTGTTCCCCAAAACACCTTAAATCCTTTACACTCCCAAAATTGTGATAATCAGAAAAGAGTGTAAATATGTGTTGTTTTTGGATTTGTAGGCTCACTCATGACTTAAGCCTGGATGAATTTGAGGATGAGGACTTGTCCGAAATCACAGAGATCACAGACGAGCGTGGCCTCAGCCTCAACTGCAACAGCCTTGATATCAAGGTATGTGAATATCCCAGAATTCCCAGGCCCAGAGTCACATAAAAGAACGGGTGAAAAAGTGTGTGAACCGTATAACGGAGCAGACAGACACAGAGGGATTTCAGTTCACTGGCTTAACTGCTAGTTGGGTGGTACAGCAATGGGTCACAATGGGACCCAAGTACTTTCCCTGAACTAAATCATTGTAACATTATGTACTTATTTTAATACTTAATAATATATTTTAGAATTTGAATAATGAAATATTTTCTTCATAAATAGACTGAGACAGCATGAAGCCCTTGTCAAAACTTGGAAGAGAAATGCTTTTATAAATTCAGTATGGTGTTCTTACGTTATTAATGACAGCTATTCCAACTAAAGGAATACTATCCAGCGTTCACAGACACTCTGTCTATTGCACGGGTTGTTATTACATAAGTATTATGATTGTGTTACTAAATCATTATAATTTCATGAAACGTATTTCGTTCCTTTTCATTCTTTTTCTTCACAATATATAGTGATATTGCAGTTGGTTGCATTGCACTGTAGGGGTCGCTATTCCCTATTTATGTACCGTTATTATGGATGTGGCAAATGGAGTCGATTGGTTAAGATTTGTGCGTCATTTCCCTTTCCAGTTAATAATTACACCTTACTGATTGCTAATGCGTTGCTCTCCCTCCATGATCAGGTACCGTATGTGTTTCTTGTGGTGCAATGACAACATGCAGCAGGAAGATGGCCAGGTGCCAAACTGAGAAAATGTGTCTGTGTATTTTTAGCTCTGACGTACAGGAGATGTGGCAGGAAAAAATAAATAAAATAAAGATTCACAGTTGCTATGGAAATAGGGTTCTAGTTTCTTTTACGTATTTGGGTTGAGTCATCCACACCGTCTCTTTTGACACCACTTCCTCCGCCTCTCTATACCTCTTCTGCCCTTGGCTCTCTCTCTCTCTCTCTCCCTCTCTCTGTTTGTCTCTCCCTCAGTAAGACAGAGAGTGACACAGTGGGGACTGTTTTAAAGGGACCACACACCTTGTGAAGGCACCCGTTCAGTAATGATGGTGAGGTCAGGATGTTTGGCATGGTGGGGTAATGTGGGAGAGGCATAATCATTAGACCAGACCCTTGGCACAGCTGAAATGCACCTCATGATGCACAAATTAGCTGAAATGACCACAAAAAGTCATTAAATCTAAAACCTAGAGAGAGAGAGGTATACAGAGAGAAAGAGAGAGAGACAGAAATCTTGAGGGGTCTGTGTGCTCAAATTTCAGTGTGAACCTGACTCTCCTGCTAACCAATAGCTTCATGATCTCTTCGACATCCTCGTCCTAGAGCCTGCCCCCCTGCCTAATGCACATCACATGGATGCTGTGTGATAGAGGGCAGGGCCAGAGCTTGTGATCCACCTGATGGCCTTCCTGTGGATGTAGATAAAATGGCCTCTTTCTCACCTAAATGATTTTAGGATTTAAACACAAAGTTTAACACTTTTTTATCAGTTCAAATTCACTTTTCAATTAACCATCTTTGTCATCATTATCATTGTCATTAACAACAATTCTGCTACTCAGAGCAATTACAGTTCAAAATCCATATTTTTTACAGTAGTAAAACCATTTTTAGTTTGAGTGTATTTGTTTAATTGTCTGTGGTCAAGTTATAAAAATCAATAAATTAGCATATTGACTAGTTACTTAGCATTGAGCATGGGTTAATCATCTTATTGGGCATTAGTTAATTAGCATATTGAGATGTCAGAACTAACCATGTGATCAATCACATGACTAGCACATAGTTGTATAAGCTGTGACAAATCTGTGAGTATCATTATACTGGCTCCGAGTTAATAAATGAAATCAGAAATGTTAAACATTCCCAATTTGTGAGCCTGTAATAAAGACTCATAAAGATATCATATCATAAAGATATGATCTGATAATGGCTGCTTGCAGGCTTTCTGTTTTTATGAATGATTAATGACGTGTGCCACATTTGTGTGTTTTTTGTGATAAGGAAGCAGTTTAACTAATCATATTTTAAATGAAACCAATTATTATGGAAAAGAAGTAGTGTTTTAACATAAGGACTTGGTGGTGATCTTTCAGGCTCTGGGTAAAATAGGAACAGAAGATGTAAACAACACACTTCAACAGATTCACACAGGCAGGTAGAAAGAGCATCTTAAGGGACTGTTGCTGTTAAAGGTTATCGGTGATGTTACAGGTTGATACTTTTGTGTACAGGCCACTGTGCCTACAAAACCAGGCTGATTATGAGGTTGAATGAGGCCTTTTCTTATTGGTACCACTATTCAGCATGGTGGAGTGTAATGCAATATAGAGCACTATTAATCACAGGGTAATGAAGTTAGATGTCTTCTCTGTAAATGTATGTGTGTGGTCAGAGTCCTAAAGCTGTGTCTCTTTGCCCTGTCTCCAGGCTGTTGCCTAGCAACAGGGCCAAGGCTCTTAAAGGGACTACATATGTTTGGTGGCGGACAGAGAGAGTGGATCAAAACACCACAGTGGCTAGCCTGGCAAGAACTCAAGGGAGCACTTATGGACAGACGCAGATGTGCACCTGGTAGACCAGATAGCGCTTACTAACAACACCATAGTCACGGATTGAATTCTCAGGGGGTACACATGCTATCTACTGGCAATTTTATGTAAATTGCTCTGGCTACCAAATTCTGAAAATGTCTACATTTTCATCTCCTTTAATGACTGAAGAAGTGTTCAAGCAAGGACATTTTTTGTGTGATGATGCACTAATCTGGCATATGTGTCCGTATACATATTGATTATCTTGACACTCATCTACTGTCACATGACACTCATCTACTGTCACATGACACTCATCTACTGTCACATGTCTGCTGATACAGAAATGAGGCTCCCTCCATCTCCATATCCACTCATTGAGGCTCCCTCCATCTCCATGTCTACTCATTAAGTGCATTGAGTTACATATTTTTGTATGAAAAGTGCTATATAAAAAAGTGTTTTTATTACATCTATTTCACTTTTATTTTAATTTTGCATCTTCAGCTATGACATCGGGCTGATAATGCTCACCATTCTTGCAAGTTAAAGACTGTTGACATGATGCATGAAGGATTTATGCAACAAGACAATGCACTTGAGGGTGGTGTCATTAATGTGTGACCTCAGAGCAAGTTTCATTTGGAGCTGTTGACACCATAGCGTCAGCTCCCTGAATGAAGGGGAACTCAATACTGGTAAGGATAAATAAAGGAATTGTGGGTAATATGGTTACATTTGGCTTCATGTCCTGGCACGTGTATGCACGTACATGTGCTTAGACTGTAGGCTCATGCAAGATTTATGCAGTTACCGTCAACTATGGGGCTATGGCGGTGGCAGTCCTGGGGCTAAAGAATGCTTGTGGTTCTGTTTATTACCACATAAACACAAACCAGTGTGATACTGATTAGACAAAAATGCTGAGAAGAGCAACATTTACTTAGTGCAAATTCCAGTCATGAGAACAGTGCAGGGCCAAAGTACCAGGGGAGTAAGATAATGAAACAGAATGTCAGGGGTGCGGTTAGCACCCAGGACCACCAGAGGGCACCCTCGCCCGAATACTGATGGATGCACCTGATCTGTGTTAGAATAATAGCAAGGTCTACTTTAGGACGATGTGAACATTACCTCAGTGCGAAGTATTGCCTCGTTCTCACGTTGTCATTCCAAGCCTTTGTAGGTACCATGCCAAACCAGCAGGTGGCAGTACCACTGGAAGTACATCGAACAAGCTTGCTACGACGGAAGAAAGGGCGTGCCTAAGGTGCGCGAAATTCAGGTGGTTAAATGCCTTGATCAGATCTATCTCTCGCTCTCTCTGGTTTGACCCGCACCGAGGTTAGACCTAGTTAAGAGAGGATCTGCCATCTCTCTCTCTCTGGTTTTCTTTATTGAGAGCACGCGAACTCCGGTACGACTAACGGCAAACAGCTGAAAGTCGTATTACTTAATTAACGAGCCCAAGTAACGGTGTAATCCAACAACCAACTGATCAACGTCGCCACAGCAACAGATTCACCGACCTACTTCTATCAAGCTTGCTCACGCTGCCACACGGACTGACACAAAGGCGATCAATTCCCTGTCGTTAAACCGTGGATGAGACTCACATTCCTGGACTCCATATCCAGAAGGACGATTCCCAGGACACCTGGACGACGTCACTTTTATCAACGAGGAACCTGTGGTGGAAATTCCCTCCTAATTCCAGGAGAATTCCGCGAGGACGACGAAACCACCCAAAATCCTCAACACGTGAGAGTCTAACCGCTGGGCATAGCTTTTCAAAGGGCATAGTTATTTGAACTGCAGACTTAACCAAGTTCAGTTAAGATATTCTGTTTTTATGTTCAGCTCTCTTTAACGCAATCCAGATTTGTTCATACAAAGTTTTCTGTGCTATGCATGCGATCTCTGTTTAATTTGTAACTGATATAGTCTTCCCCATTCTCGGACACACCACGTTAATTTTTAGTTATTAAGCCAGCGCCATTATTCTTTGTTCTGACCACTTTAGAATAAACCAGCTGAGCTCATTAGTATACAGCCACCATACTCTACTGTTCAAAGTCGGCGCCATTTTAGTTGCTTTGTTCTCCATAGGAGGACTGAGATTACAACTCCGCCTCCTCACACGCGCACGACCTCACATGCGCACGACCGCGCGCACACATTTACTCTCCCCTTTTACACATTCACACACACTAGACGCCGAGCCTTCACTGTAAATATACGGATCCCTGTTGATGCTGTTTGTTTAGAGTAGTTGGTTTTAAATAAATGTATCATTTATTTCCACCAATTTGTCTGTGTTGATGTCATTCAAAAGTGGTTGCTGCCAAAACCTCCCAAGAATTCATAGTTAAATCCTTCGGATACCAAACCATTAGTTACCTTTAGTTGAGAACTAAATGTTGTGGTTCTGGTATAATTTGCATATGAGACTGATTCTAAATTAATGAGACTGATTAATAATTAAGGTAAAACAAATTAATCTACTTTAAAGGATTAGTAGGTGAAACCCCTACATATTTGGTGCCACGTGTGAGGGGGATTTCTGGCTCAACCATATTTGCATGATATCACCCGTATTTTCACTATAGGCTTTCAAGCCATTAGAATAGAACGATCCCCAAATTCGCCAGAAGAGAGCGCCAGAGCGCTTCCTAAGCCTTCCTACAGAGGAAAGCTAATTCTTGGTAACTTTAGGGTGGTGATACTTTGTTCTAACTTATTATTCACATTAATTGAGCAATCAACTGAAGATCAGTATATTTACTTTAAATTCTTTTTAATCTCTGATTACTTCCATAGTAATTCAGTTGCTTTAGCTTGTGTGGCATCCCACTGATTTCCTAGCTAACATAGCTGATTTCCTGTACTGCAGAAGTAGTAGGATAAATTTTTAGCATTTATCAGTTACTTTGCATAGCTTCACTGTTGTAGTCTGCTGTCTGATGTGCTAGTTTGGTTCCAGGGACCATAACCACCTTTTGCACAACTGTTGTCAGCCCAGTTTTCTATTTGGCTTGTCTGTTTAGGTAGTTACCCATTTACCTGGCCATAATTGACAAGGTCGTGGCACATTAGCTAAGGCAGTTGTACTGAAGCTGACTTGATTTTGTTCCTTGTTCTAACTACCCTACACATACGCTTAGAGAGACTAACCATGGCTTTCCTAAAGCAGAAGGCTTGTCCCTCGTTGGTTGCTCAGCTCCTTCAGATGCTTGAACCAGGTAGAAAGGAAGTTGACGAACCTCTAAAGGACTCTTTTGAGAGTACACCTACTGTTCAGGAAACAGTTTTTAAAATGTTCCTTCTATGTCAGAAGCAGGCTAGCCTAGAAGTAGAGGCACTACGTAAGGAAAATAGACTCCTTAAACAGGACACTGCTAAGCTCAGCTCTGAGGTTGAGAGCCTTCGCCACAACCTTCATCTGACCACGCATGCGCTGAATGATGTGCTCACCGAAAGTGAACGTCACATGGGCTTAACAGAAACTGCTCGCCTCCAAAGGGAGAGTGAGCTTGCCAGTGCAAGAGCGCAAGATTTCCTTACACCTAGGGTGGGTACCTCTAGAACTAAGGTTGTCGTACCACCTTCTATATTAGTTAATGTGGAAAGCCGAGGTAGCCAGCACTCCACAGGTGATGATACACCTGTCATACACCCTAAAGCCCCGGCTCAAGGCCCCATGGATAGTCTTAGGTTAGAGGTAACTAGCTCTTCAGGGTATCCATATGATACTACTGACTGTTCAGATTCTGAAGCTCCAAGTGAAATCTCAGTGGAGAATCACCTTCATAGAGCAGAGGCATCGTCTGCATCCTCTTGCTATGAGTCAGAAAAGCCCTCTTACTCGTCCCTAGCTTCTTCCCCCTTACTCTTGAGTAACCAAGAGAGTAAAACTAATCCTGCTATGTATTTTGGCCCTCCTTATTCTCTCCATGATGTCCAGACCAGGGACACCCCATTAGGCACAGCAGCTAGGAAGCCTTGCATAAATGCTGAGCATCATTCCACTGACCCACGCACAGGCTGGTATAGTGACATACATGCTCCAGCTTTTTTTCCTCAAGAGGAAATGCAGATCTTTCCCAACTTGAGATGCGCAAAGGCTCACTGTTGCCCCCTATGGACAGAGACCAGGAAGGTAGAAAGCATGCTGATGACTATTATCCTCTGCACGATGCCCAGACCAGGGACATCTCATCAGGTACAGCAGATAGGAGGCCTTGTATAAATGCTGAGCATCATTCCACTGACCCACGCACAGGCTGGTACAGTGACGTACATGCTCCAGCTTTTTCCTCAAGAGGAAATGCAGATATTTCCCAACTTGAGATTCACAAAGGCTCACGGTTGCCCCCTATGGACACAGAGCAGGATGGCAGAAGGCATGCTGGTGTACACCACAGGCAGAATGTACAGACAAGGGATGTCTCACCAGGTAGAGCAGATAACAGTCCTTACTTAAATGCTGAGCATCATTCCACCGACCCACGCACATTCTGGAAGAGTGATGTACATGCTCTAGCTGTTTCCTCAAGGAGAAATGCAGATGTTTCTCAGCTTGAGTTGCGTAAAGGCTCATTACTGCCACCTAGGCACAGAGAGACAGAAGACAGGAAGCATGCTATTGGCCATGAGTTACACCACTTGAATAGTGAAGGTCCACCTTCCTATTCTAATAGACATGTCCTTGAACATTCCCCTCGTTTAAAGCTTTTAGATTCACTAGCCAAGGACATTGAGCCATTCGACACTGCGAGGTCAAACTACCATGTTGAAGACTACCTCAAGGAAATTGAGTGTAGCCTCTCGGACTTGCCTTATGCAACAGAACGAGAGAAAAGTCAAGCTAATTTGTAAGACCACCTCTAGATCGGTTCGTACATTCATAGAGTCACAGCCGTTTTCCATTAGGAACAGTTACACTCAGCTTTGCAGAGCCCTCACTGAGGAGTATTCCCCTTTCCTTGATGAAACATCAGCAGTCATGTCAGCCATTAAAATTAAGCACAAGCGTTCAGAGCATCCCAGAGATTACTTTAACCGCTTGAAGCAAACATTTTTCCAGGGAAGGAATGGACCAGGTCTCACAGAAGACAGGACCTTTAAATCCCTATTTTTGCACAATCTCCACCCTTGTGTGAGAACCCATGTAACACTTTTTGGCACGCCAAGGTGACCTGTCAATGCGTGAGATCAGAAAGACCACACAGACAGTTTGGGAGACTGTTGTGCAGCCCAATATGCCTGAAGGGGACTTGGAAAAACCTAAGCTCCAAGATCCTCCCTATGCTTCCCCTGTATATTCAGACGCTGTTCTATCTGCAGGCCCCTCGCACTACTCTCGTCACAGGGACAGAGCCAAGAGGTGGAAAGAGAAGCAGGACCAGTCGAAGGGGGGACAGCTATAGATAAGGATCAGCTAGTGGACCTCCAACTTGAGCCAGAAGGCGGCGGGAGGCAGAACTGACATGAGTTTAGTTACATGTAACCCTTCAGCCTATAAGCATGTAGCTATGTTTCCAGATCTCTGACCTTTTAAAAGGGAGATTCTCCAGACATCTCCACCCACATTTCTGCACTTTCAATGCAGTAGGTTCTTTACTAAGGGGGGTGTACCTGGCTTTACATCCTGACTTCTTTAATACCTTTTACCCCTCATGTAAATCTTACACTTTCTTCTTTGTTAACAGCATAGCAAGAGTTATTCACTTTTGGGACACTGTATGGCAGCCCCACTTTGTCCAACAAAACTAGTGGAACCATTTACCATATTCCTGTTTTCCCAAATGCGCACAGAATATAGGTAAGCAAATCTGCTACCACGGGATGCATACTTGGCAAAAGGTCTAGCATAGCTTGAACTCTGTTCCTCAGAACTACTAGAGATGTTGGTTATCTTTGCATGGAAGCTTCTTATGCTCAAGTGTAAACTTAGCAATAGCAGCTTTAGAAATGTATTTTGGTACAAACCTCCACATACATTTTTCTAGATCTCACAATGGACCACTCTCTAACTGGACATTAACTCAAATGTCTGTCTTGGTCTAACAAGCCAACACAACACAGACTTACTTCCCCTTTTCTTATACTTTATACTTCCTCCTTTCCATCAAAGGCATTTAACCCTGCATGTGAGCTGTGATCTTGTTTCTTTGTATAAAGCCAAGTAAAATCTAAGGCATTATTTTTATACAATGTTTTTTATTATTCATGGTTTTTCCTGATTTGGTTAACTTTAGTTACTGTTCAAGAACTGCCCAGTAGTAAACTTGTTGCCCAGATGTTTCTCTACAGCATCCCCCAGCCATCTGAAGGATTATGCTATGAGCAGGACGGACAGCTTGACTCATTGTGGAATTGATCACCTCCTACAGGGAACATGGACTGCATGGATAACCTTTTGTGCTCTTCAGGACTATGACATCAGCCCCAGTCTGAAGACCAAGGGGGAAAAGAGCACGCGAACTCCGGTACGACTAACGGCAAACAGCTGAAAGTCGTATTACTTAATTAACAAGCCCAAGTAACGGTGTAATCCAACAACCAACTGATCAACGTCGCCACAGCAACAGATTCACCGACCTACTTCTATCAAGCTTGCTCACGCTGCCACACGGACTGACACAAAGGCGATCAATTCCCTGTCGTTAAACCGTGGATGAGACTCACATTCCTGGACTCCATATCCAGAAGGACGATTCCCAGGACACCTGGACGACGTCACTTTTATCAACGAGGAACCTGTGGTGGAAATTCCCTCCTAATTCCAGGAGAATTCCGCGAGGACGACGAAACCACCCAAAATCCTCAACACGTGAGAGTCTAACCGCTGGGCATAGCTTTTCAAAGGGCATAATTATTTGAACTGCAGACTTAACCAAGTTCAGTTAAGATATTCTGTTTTTATGTTCAGCTCTCTTTAACGCAATCCAGATTTGTTCATACAAAGTTTTCTGTGCTATGCATGCGATCTCTGTTTAATTTGTAACTGATATAGTCTTCCCCATTCTCGGACACACCACGTTAATTTTTAGTTATTAAGCCAGCGCCATTATTCTTTGTTCTGACCACTTTAGAATAAACCAGCTGAGCTCATTAGTATACAGCCACCATACTCTACTGTTCAAAGTCGGCGCCATTTTAGTTGCTTTGTTCTCCATAGGAGGACTGAGATTACAACTCCCGCCTCCTCACACGCGCACGACCTCACATGCGCACGACCGCGCACACACATTTACTCTCCCCTTTTACACATTCACACACACTAGACGCCGAGCCTTCACTGTAAATATACGGATCCCTGTTGATGCTGTTTGTTTAGAGTAGTTGGTTTTAAATAAATGTATCATTTATTTCCACCAATTTGTCTGTGTTGATGTCATTCAAAAGTGGTTGCTGCCAAAACCTCCCAAGAATTCATAGTTAAATCCTTCGGATACCAAACCATTAGTTACCTTTAGTTGAGAACTAAATGTTGTGGTTCTGGTATAATTTGCATATGAGACTGATTCTAAATTAATGAGACTGATTAATAATTAAGGTAAAACAAATTAATCTACTTTAAAGGATTAGTAGGTGAAACCCCTACACCTTCTATCTCTAGCGATTCTCTAGCCTTCTGTCTCTGACCCTCTGACGTGATACGCTCCCCCAAACATCCTATCGTATTAGGATTCCCTTGGTTAGCACAGCATAATCCAGTTATCTCTTGGAGAACAGGAGAGTTACTGCAGTGGAGCCCAGAATGTCAAGAAAACTGCATTCACATGACCATCCGAACTACGAGCGTAGAAAGCCCAGTTACTGCGGTGAGCATACAGATTCCCGAGAAAAACATGGACCAGAGCGATGGAGAGATACGTGGCTGAGGCTCTGGAGCTGGGCTACATACGCCCGTCGGTATCCCCGCCAGCAGCGGGGTTTTTCTTTGTGGAAAAAAAGGATGGGGGTTTACGGCCGTGTATCGACTACCGGGGTCTTAACGCCATTACGGTAAAGAACGCTTACCCCCTCCCTCTGGTACCAGCGGCCGTAGAACAACTGCACGGTGCCACAATTTTCACAAAACTGGATTTGTATAGTGCCTACAATTTGGTGCGCATTAAGGAGGGCGACGAGTGGAAGACGGCCATTATGAATATTTAGTTATGCCGTATGGTTTGGCTAATGCCCCGTCCGTATTCCAGGGGTTCATGAATAATGTTTTTCGTAAATTGTTGAATTGCTGCGTCATTGTTTACATAGACGACATTCTCATTTATTCCGAGACAAAGGAGGAACATGTTAGTCACGTCCGGGAAGTACTCCAGCTTCTTCGTGAGAATCAATTGTATGTGAAATTGGAGAAATGCTCATTCCACACCACTGAAGTGCATTTCCTGGGCTACCATGTGGGTCAGCGGGGAGTGGCAATGGACGCGGACAAGGTGAGTGCAGTCCGTGACTGGCCGCGACCGCGCTCGGTGAAGGACCTACAACGTTTCCTGGGGTTTGCTCATTTCTACAGGAGGTTTATTTGAAAATTACAGTTCTGTCGCAGCACCCCTCACCTCATTGTTAAGAGGGGCGCCCAAGACGCTTGCCTGGACTATCGAAGCACTGGAAGCCTTTTCACATTTGAAATTACGTTTCAGCTCGGCGCCCATCCTGACACACCCCGACCCCATGCTCCCGTTCGTGGTAGAGGTGGATGCCTCGGACACAGGCATCGGAGCTATACTTTATCAGCGCCAAGGTACGCCCCCTAAGCTCTACCCCTGCGCCTTTTACTCCTGAAAGCTCACCCCAGCCGAGCGGAACTACGACGTGGGAAATAAGGAGCTGCTAGCGGTTAAGGTGGCTATGGAGGAATGGAGACACTGGCTGGAGGGGACGGCGCAGCCGTTTCTGATATTGACGGATCACCGTAACCTCGAGTATATAAAACCAGCTAAGAGGTTGAACGCCGCCAGGCGCTGTTTTTTTACGCGTTTTAATTATGTGATAACTTTCAGACCGGGGTCGAAGAACACCAAACAGACGCCCTCTTGCGGCTCTACGAGAAACCTGAGGCGCTCACGCCACCTAAGGCCATCATTCCAGCCTCCCTGGTGGTCGCCCTGATTCTGTGGGAAATTGATGGGCGGATCCGAGCGGCACAGGGGGAGGAACCCACAACGACAACATGCCCCCGGGCAAGGTTTATGTCCCCCCGGGCAAGGTTTTTCGCCCGGAACTGCTGCAGTGGATCCACACAGCCAGCACATCAGGACACCCTGGTGAGAGACGGATGCTGGAGCTTATTCTAAGAAAATACTGGTGGTCCACTGTCATAGAGGACACTAAGGCCTTCATCAGTAAATGTGATGTGTGTGCTCGATGTAAAACCCCCCGCAGTCGTCCGGCTGGACTACTCAAACCGCTCTCGATTCCACACCGACCCTGGTCCCATCTGGCCATTGATTTTATTACAGATCTTCCCTTCCTCACGGTAACACATGTGTTTTAGTGATCATCGACCGGTTTTCCAAGGCCTGTAGGCTCATCGCCCTCCCCAAACTCCCCACCGCCATGGAGACTGCAGAGAATCTGTTCAACTCTGTATTCCAGCTGTTCGGTCTCCCTGAGGACATCGTATCGGATAGGGGGCCCCAATTCACTTCGCGGGTGTGGCAGGCGTTCTGTAAGCGACTCGACATCTCTGTGAGTCTGACTTCTGGTTATCACTCCCAGAGCAATGGTCAGGTCGAGCGGCTGAATCAGGAGGTCGGCCGGTTCCTACGCACTTACTGCAGCGACCGACAGGAGGAGTGGAGCCATTTCCTGCCATGGGCGGAGATCGCTCAGAACTCTCTCACCCACTCCTCCACTGGGCTAACCCCTTTTCAGTGTGTCCTCGGTTTTCAACCCCCTATGTTTCCGTGGTCAGGTGAGCCCTCTGACCTCCTGGCGGTGGACGATTGGTTTCGCCTCAGCAGGCAGACCTGGGAGGCTGCTCACGGGCAGTGAGGCAGCAGAAGATACAGGCGGACCGGCATCGGCGGGTTGCTCCCGACTACTCCCCGGGTCAGCTGGTATGGCTATCCACCCGGGATCTGCGTCTCAAGACCCCCTGTTGCAAGCTGAACCCCCGATTTGTGGGCCCTTTCCCTATACTCAAACGAGTCAACCCAGTGGCATACAGGTTACAGCTCCCACCTCACTACCGCATCTCACCCACCTTTCATGTGTCCTTGCTCAAACCCGCACAGCCGTCTAGTCTGCTCCAGGACGCGCCGCAGCCCCCGCCGCCTCCGCTGGACGTGGACGGATCTCCTGCCTACCTGGTGAACACGCTCCTGGATTCGCACAGGCGGGGTCACCGACTACAGTACCTGGTGGACTGGGAGGGCTACGGGCCGGAGGAGCGGAGTTGGGTGGCTGCCCACAACATCCTGGAACCCGCCTGGCACCCAGGACCACCCACGCTGCCCATCCTGACCGCCAGAGGGCACCCTCGCCCACGCTGATGGACGGCTGGACCTGATCTGTGTTAGAATAATTGGGGGTCTAATTTAGGGGTGGAACATTACTTCAGTGTGAAGTGCCTCGTTCTCACGTTGTCATACCAAGCCTTCTATCTCTAGCGATTCTCTAGCCTTCTGTCTCTGACCCTTGCCTGTTCTCTATACTCTCTCGTGTTTTTGGATTTGCCCTTCTGTACCTCTGCCTTGGATTATCTGATTACCCAGTATTGACCCCTCGCCTGTTTGTATCAACATCCCCTTTTGCGCCTCACTCAGTCCAGGCAGTTGCCCGCCCTAGCCCCCTCGGGGGTTGTTTGCTGTACATTTCCCCTGCTGTTGTTTGTACATTAAAACCTGCTCATCTATACCTGCTTATGGATCCCTCATTGCCTCCTGCAACCCCGCCCTCACACAGAACCAGAATAAATGGCTATCAAAACATGAACGCTAAACACCAAATAAAGAAACCGGGGAAACACTAAAGACGAATTGCAGATACAAAACTCAACAAATGAAATGTCTAATCTCTAACCTCAAACACTAACCAGTAACAAGACAGGGAAAACACGGGGCTTAAATACACATGACACTAACAGGATACACCTGAGGCGGATTAAACAGTAGTGGGAATACAAAGCAGACACAGGTGGGAGGTGGGCCACAGAACCAAAACCAACAGGAAGCACGTGGCTAGACAGGAAACCAAAACAAAAGGACACATGGAGGGGCATTGCCGTGGGAACCACGATGCGAGATGAGGGGCAACCATGACACGTTATCTTACCTGGAGCCATTTGGCACTAACATGTCACATCTAGTCAGGGAAGGAGTTCTTTTCCTGCGGATCACTGTAGACATGGTCTATAAATAATCTTAGTTTTACATCTGTATGTTTGTGACTGTGAATGCTTGTGTGTTTGAGAGAGAGATTAAAAGTGTAACTGAAGGAATAACCAATGGAACCCCTTGCTAGATAGGAAGTAGACTGTACCCTAATTGCAATGAGTTTGGTCTCTCATTGACCTTAAACACATATTTGGACATGACAGCACGCACACATTCGACTTTTCAAAAGCAGATGTTATTAAATCCTCAAACCATGGAGACGTTTGTAGGATGGGTTGCTATGGATACATGTTGCTCTGATGCTGCAGGCAGTTGCTCTCTCATTCTCTCATGTTTATTTTAAAGAAGCATAGCGAGTCATTCAGTGTAACAGCACACACGGTACATGAGCAGTCTCACTAGACACGGGACAGAGCTGTGTGTGTGCTAATTTGCTTCCACTTCACTTCATTTACAACACAGCTATTATATGTATCCCTCTCTCTCTCTGATGTGTGAGAGCTTGCTATTATAATCACTCCCTCCCTGAATCTCCCCCACCTGCTCATATGACCTACATATGTCTCCTCCAATCCCTGCAGGCTCACATGATGCGGGCACCCAATAGCAGCCTGGGGAAAGTGGAGGCGGGCGCAGTAGGGCAGATCCAGGCAGAGATGCTTCACTTGGACCTGATCGACGCTGGCGACAGCACCCCGGACCAGGCAGCTCATCCGCTTGCCAGCATAGCACCTGGCAAGGACCCTGTTGCTCCAGTCACCATGGATACATACAGGCCCAAACGGCCCACGACTCTCAACCTGTTCCCACAGGTTCCACGCACACAGGTAAAGAGCCGTGTGCATTTGTGCACGCGTGTGTGTGTGTGTCTGTGTCCTGTGTCGCCCTGTCTTTGGACAGTAATAATAATATATAATAATAATATACATCAGTGGTTTTGTAAGAATGTGGGTCTGTGAGCGTATGTGCATGCGTGTGTGTGAGAGTCTGTGTACATATTTGTGTGTGTGCATACATGTGTGTGAGTGTGTGTGTGCATGCGTGTGTGTGAGTGTGTGTGTGCATGCGTGTATGTGAGAGTCTGAGTGCATACATGGTTGCGAGCGTGCGTGTGGGTGTGCATGTGTGTGTGAGTGTGTGTGCATGCATGTGTGTGAGAGTCTGTGTGCGTGAGTGTGTGTGTGTGTGTTCTTTTCCCTTTTCTGTTCTGTATAGCTGTGCTTACTGATCTAGAGACCTAATTGAGTCTGACATACTCTCACATCTCACATTATCTTTAGGCTGATGTGTATGTTTGACTTAGCTGTAAAAATAGTCTGTGTGTGTGTGTGTCTGCGTGTGCATGCCTGTGCGTGCATGGGCGCACTTCAAGACTGTCATGTGGGAAGGCTGAGAGGAATTCATCGGAGTAATTGCCTGGTGTAGCACTCTTCTAGGAGGTAGTGGAATCCCCCAGGAGACACATTCTGCAGGTGTCTAGTGTTCTGCTGCCAAACTGGTATATTTCTGGCCAGGCATTATAGAGATGAGACCTTACACCTCGTGACTGTAGTGTGACAAGGCAAACCATCTTCACTATACACTTCCATACACACACTCACACTTCCACACACAAACACACACACACAGACACATGCACACAATGGTTAGCCTTGTTTTCCATTGCAGGAGATGCAACAGAGTGTTGTCTGTTTGTACTGAGCTGATGTCATTTAGGATCCTTTGGTTTGCTAGGGTTTATGTTGTTTATTGGAATTACGTAACAATGTAAGGCTCGTTAAGTTCTGGATGCTAGTGAAATCAAACTAGATTAAGTATAGCTTAGTTCAGCTTTAGGGTATGGAGGGATATTTGCAGACCGGGCAAACATAGAACTCCTGCAGTTTCAGGGTGAAAACCAAGAAGTGATAATGATCATAAATATGATGATGATGATGATGATGATGATGATGATGGCCATGGAGTGTGTTAATGTGTTGCAAGTTCTTTTTTTCTAAGGGTTTAGATGAATTAAAGTATGTTACATATTGATTTGTAATATATGAAAAATACTAGCATGTTATTTATTGAATGCTGATACATTCAAATACAATTAGAGCATATAATAATAGATTTCCTATATGTAGTGTCTTTGTGAAGCCAGCAATAACCCATTTTATGTGTGTTGTAAAAAATGCTATAAAGTAAATCAAAATAAATCAGGAAGCATTATAAATATCAAATGGTGTAATAAACCAAAGTGCATATTTTCGCATTATACAATTTTACTTAATTTGTGTGTGTGTGTGTGTGTGTGTGTGTGTGTTTGTATATGGGAGTGTGTGTGTGTGTGTGTGTTTGCATGTTTGTATGTGGGAGTGTGTGTGTGTGTTTGTGGGAGTGCATGTGTGTGTGTGTGTGCGTGTGTTTGTACGTGGGAGTGTTTGTGTGTGCTTGCTTGCTCAGTAGAGGCACTAGAGGGAAGACATTATAGTTCATTCCTGGCATTTCCTGCCCTATAATCTAATCTTTAATCTGGATTTAAAATTCACACTATTTGTATGTGTGTGTCATTTTGCCTAAAAACTCAAGATACCTTATTTTCTTCTATGACACACACCCACGCAACTCATAGATTCATAGACGTCATGGATACTGTTGCCATGGGGATGGGCTACTGTCTTCATCACCCCTGGCATCAATGAGAGTGAGTCAGCTCAGTAGAAGGAGGGATCTAAAGACAGGACCTGTCCAACACTCACACACACATACACACACACACATGCGTGCACACACACACATACACACACTTTCCCTTCTTCTTATCTCAGTAAAATGCAGGTGCCATGAAGCCCTTGTACCTAAGTGTCCCGCCAGGTTTTTGTGGAGTGTGCATGTGCACTCAGAGAAGTTTGTGTGTACTGTTTGGGGAGATTAAGGGACTACTGAGAATTGGGTCACAAGGACTATACAGTAGCATCTGAAACAAGAATGTCAGCATATACCAATACAATACAATACAATCACGAAAAAAATCCAATCAATAAATACATGGTATGTGTACATAGAGACAGAGGCTGTGTAGTCAAGTAGGAGGATGGAGATATATGGAGCATAGTTATTCTAATGCTGCTTGTGTTAGGATGGAGAGAGGGAGGGAGGGAGGGATGGGCTTTACAGGGCGAAATGGATGGGAAATTAGACTTGAATTGGCCTAAGGGGCCAGTGTGGGCCTATGTGTGCCTAAGGAGTCAACAATTGCCCCTGTGTTGTGGGTGTGAGGATGTGTCAGAGGGGGGCAGGGGGAGAGAGAGAGAGAGAGAGAGACAGAGGGAAAGAGAGAGAACCCTGGCTCTTTTCAAATGCTGTGCACGCAGCAGAGACAAAAGCCTCATGCTCAGTGCACACAGGCTGTGTTTTGTGTGTGTGTGTGTGTGTGTGTTTGTGTCTGTGTGTGTGTGACAGTGCGAATGTCCAAATCTGAATTCCACAATTTGAAAGGTCCCTTGCATTTCTTTCCATCTAGTTGCCTTTCGGTCAGTACTGCCAGGACTTTCAGTGCTTTCTCTACCATCTCGCCATCTTACTGCTTCATCCCTCACTCACCTCTAATCCTCTGCCTCTCTCATGCTCTCTCTATCCCACATGCATACACACCATGTGTTGTGCTCTCTTTACTCCTTCCTGATCACTCTCCCTGATCCACAGGACACTCTGAACAATAACTCACTCGCAAAGAAGTTCAGCTGGCAAGAGAAGGTCTCACACTCCTCTTCTCCTCTCAAAACAGGTGAGTGTGTCTCCTCGATGATGCCTACTTCACACACTCCTGGCTCCACTAGTAAATCTTACTGAATCCTGAGCCAGCATTGGGATTCAGTGTTTGTTAACTTGCCATTAGAACAAACCTAACTAACCTAATGTGCCTTTCTGAAGTTTGGTGTGCACCTAACATACATTCTTCAGACTATTTTGCTATGGATAATAAAATACAGTATAGGTCTCATGATGTGTGTGGTTAGATGCATTATTATCAAATGTTATAATACTTTGTAAACAGAATTCTGCTATGTGAACATGAAACCATCGATAGTTTAATGGAGGAGGAAATGATACGATCACTGCTTCTTTGGACTACCAACTAATGCTGATAAAAGGTTGCAGCTAAATGTGGAATTCTAGATCTGCTATTCACTGGTGTGTGTGCTTGAAAGTGTAGCTACTGCTTATGTGTGAGAGTAACAAAAGATGTCCTTATTCATATTTTTGTGAAAATACTGTTCTGTTGAATTGTCAGCCCGTGGTGTAGTGTAAATGTCTACGATTGTTTGGTGGGTGAGGTAGTTTCAGTGTGTAGTGTAAATGTCTATGATAGTTTGGTGGGTGAGGTAGTTTCAGTGTGTAGTGTAAATGTCTATGATAGTTTGGTGGGTGAGGTAGTTTCAGTGTGTAGTGTAAATGTCTATGATAGTTTAGTGGGTGAGGTGGTTTCAGCATGTATTGTAAATGTTTACGATAGTTTGGTGGGTGAGGTAGTTTCAGTGTGTAGTGTAAATGTCTATGATAGTTTGGTGGGTGAGGTGGTTTCAGCATGTATTGTAAATGTTTACGATAGTTTGGTGGGTGAGGTAGTTTCAGTGTGTAGTGTAAATGCCTATGATAGTTTGGTGGGTGAGGTAGTTTCAGTGTATAGTGTAAATGTCTAGATCACCTGGAGTATCCAGCAGCTGATGGACAGAACCAAGGAGTCATGGGTGGGTCAAGGAGAGGGAAAATGCAATCAGTTTGATTATCCGACTGAGAAGACAAAATTATCCCTGACTGAGATGACAAAAGGTGTAAATACAAGAGACAGAGAGAAAACAGACAAACCCAAAAGATCTTGTAGGGACAGATTTCCTCACCATAATCCAGAAACCTACCCTTAGGATGGAGCTAAATAAATAATAGGCCAAAGAAACTACAAAATAGGTGCATGGAATAAGTTTACCTAGCAACACTTTTATACAGCTCACAATAAGCCACGCATGCAACATAGCCTTTATTGAACCTCACCCTGCCAGGTTACCTCATGGACAATAGGAACGGTGGACTGACAACCTGAGCCTGTTGAATCAGCACTGTCACCCATTTAGAAAAGCATGACCCTCGCACAAGCCATGCAAACAGCCAGCACAATAACTCTAGACTGGCTGAGCTGCTGGGGGTGTTGGCTAGTTGTTTGTTGCCCTCAGGTTAAAATCATTGCAGGCTTTTATTGTAAGTGTAAGCAACTGTTTTTTTGTGTGTGCGTGTACTTGGGATCTATGGCGGTAATCCATAGTGGGAACAACCACTGAAAGCAGTGAACATGGTCATATAATATTGTGCTATGTGGCATCATGACCTTGTTTGTATGAGTACGGTGTTACTATGGTGTGTCTGGCAACTGTCAGCCTCTCAGATGGAGCAGTGTAATCCATGCCAGACTCATTTCTTGAATGTCGAATTATGTCACAGCCATTAATTCATGTTTGTAAGAACCTTTTTTCCCTTGAATGGAGATCAGAATGTTTTTGTAATGAGACTTTTTTTCTCATTAAGCTGGATTTGACAGTACATATGTTTCATTGTGTGTGTGTGTGTGTGTTCAGGTGAACTCACACCGCCTCATGAGCACATCTGCCTGAGTGACGAAGACAAGGTGCAACACAGTGGCAGCGCGGGTGGGACCCAGACCAAAGACCGTGGCACTTCAACAGACACACCCAACAGACGGCCCTCTTCTAAACCGACCCATGCCCCTGCCCCTCCCCCTGCTTCGGCCCCGCCCACCAAGGCCAGTGTAGTAGGAGAGGCAGGGCACCGTGACCGGATTCGCTACCATACTGACGTGCGTCTGGAACCCACAGAGGAGATCTACCTGACGCCAGTCCAGCGGAGCTCCGAGGCTCTGGAGCAGGACAGACCCCCATTGCTGGCCCAGAATACCGAGCACGTCCGCATGTCTGTCAGCTCTGACACTGAGGGCCCGCCCCCCTACCAGCCCCCACTTTATGACCAGATGAACCCGGCCATCAGTGAGGCAGAAGAGGAGCTGCTTCCTCCCTCCTACGCCTCCTGCATGGCAGCATCCGCAGTGCTGGACCTCAGCAGCAGAGGCGCTAGCGGACATACCAGGGAGAATGAGCTTGGGTATGGAGAAGGGGGCGCTGGAGAAGCCCGTGCCCAGGACGAGAGCTTTTCGCAGGGTTACAGAGACTCTGGCATATCCCGGACTTCCATGAGCAGCTCGGAGGCGAGTGGGCTGTCATATGACTCGGTCAAATACACACTAGTAGTGGAAGAGGGAGCTCAGCTTGAGCTGGTGAGTTTGCGGCAGTGTTACCACGGCTACAGCGACGACAGCGATTCGGCTACAGTGTACGATAACTGTGTCTCATCCCCATACGAGTCGGCACTTGGGGAGGAGTTTGAGGAGGATGAGGATGAGGAAGTGGAAGGGGCCAGAGTGGGCAGGGTCAGGAGGGAAGCCACTGCCTGCCTATCAGAAGACTCCACTCCAGAGGCAGATATGCAATTTTCTAGAAAGTTCCTCAACGTCTTCATGAACGGCCGCTCACGCTCTTCTAGTAGGTTCTATTACTTTAGCTGTTGTATTGCAATAATGCTTCGGGCCTTATGAAGCTGATGCTTTGTGTTTTAAGCAAATGGATGTTTTTTTTTTCCTAGTATGGTTTAGCGCAAAAATACAGTAGTACACGTCTAACTATTCCGTTTTAAAAAGATTGGATTTGAGATTGACAGAGATTATCCTCTTATAGGTGATAAGGCAGAGTTTAAAATGTCTGTGCTAGGATTAAACACTCACGATGTGAACATCAAGAGTCAAGACAATCACTGCAAATAGCCTTCTGCTGAATACTGCAGTCATGCCACATTCTCATTAAAGTAAACTTATTTATAACCTTCATCTCATCAGCACACTTGCATTATGGCAAAATTATAGATGTATTTTACAGTCATTGGGGAGTTACGGATAAAGATTCAGTTCATTGTGTTTAATTGAGAGGGCCCTGCTGTAATGCGGTGAATAAACTATGGCTGAATAATTCAGTTATGAGTTGAATCAAAATCTGAGGCTGACAGTGCCCAGAAGCGGTGTTTGTGTTTGATGCTTTTCCTCCTGCCATAGCTTATGTGCGCATGTGTTTGCCTTAATTATACTATACTATACTATACTATACTATAGTATTAATCACTGTACATTAATGAAATAAATAAAACTATAATTGTTTCTAGTATGAATTGAGTAGGTTGGGCCATATGTGAGGCTGTAAGAGTTTGGCACATAATATATATCTTATCCTGTGTATAATTAGAATATAATTAAGTAGATAGAGCTATCACCTTCATTTCCTTTATTATGATCAGTCACAAAATAATGCATGAAAAATATCCTTGTTAATTCACCATGGAAATTAGCCATAGTGACTGAAGCGTCTGCTAATTAACCTTGGCATGTTTATATGTGAACACTCCATGACTGTTTTAATTAGTTGTTTTAAAATAATTATTTTCTGTGGATGCACAGCTAAATGTGTCAGGCGTTTCTACCATAGCGGTTTTGAGATTCACTTCTCAGAAGATGTCATCTTGTTTTTGATCTGTGATCTGTTGTGTATAATTCATGCTCAGCCAATGTGATAGCAAGCATCACAATATAAATATATATACTGTGTGTGTATTTATTGTCCTGTACACTATGCTGTTCAGTATAGGGTTCCGTTTTTCACTAATTTCAGGTGCGGAGTCCTTTGGTTTGATCTCCTGTGTTATTAATGGGGAAGAGAGGGAGCAGAACCACAGGGCAGTGTACAGGTGAGAACTGTGAATGTCACACATGCACACGCCCACAGCAGAGGGGATATGTTGTGCTCATACATGGTGGGGGGGGACTGGGATATGAGACACACGGAGTCTGGACTATTCTCCTTGTCCTGCATGCTGTATCATCTGTGCTTTGCCCAAGGCAGTGAAGTAGCAGCCATTACTGATGATGCCATCACCGTGAATTCATACTATATCATCTTGGCATCATGGATTGATTTTAATACCAAATAATTAAGTGTGTTGGATAAATAAGTATTAAGGTCTGTTAGATAAACCAGACACACCAACTTCAAGAGTAAACAAGTTATAGGTCAAAACAGCAGGGGTTGTATGCTTTTAAATAATTTTCATGAGTCCTCTTTAAAATGAATGCAAATACACATAGCTTTAATGATAAATGCTACGTAATTAATTTGGAGCACTATAGTCAAAGACTCACAGGTTTCAGACCTGTTAGGAACAACACCTTTTCCTCCGCCCTCTAATCACCTGTTTCCTTCCACTCCCCTTTCCCTCTGTATATATACACCCCTCTATCACTTCCTGGTTGCGAAGTATTGCCAACTCATGTTGCGTACCGAGCGTTATCTTTACCTGTCTGATTACCCGTGTACTGACCTCTGCTTACGTTCTAGACTTCGTCCTCTGCCTAGCGATCTGGTACCTCCTGGACTCTGCCTTTCCGTGTTGAACCCCGACCGTCCTGACCAAGAATTAGCGTTCGTGTTTACAATTGCCAGTTACAGTTGTGATCACGTGATTAAGTGTATTGCCAAGGAA
This sequence comes from Brachyhypopomus occidentalis, assembly GCA_020368025.1. NCBI lineage: Eukaryota > Metazoa > Chordata > Actinopteri > Gymnotiformes > Hypopomidae > Brachyhypopomus > Brachyhypopomus occidentalis. The sequence continues at coordinate 181,441 of JAGXOD010001399.1, read as the reverse complement.
AATAAAGACGGACCCTTTTCCGCACTTGGATCCCTCTCCGTGTGGTCTGTTCGTAACAGAAATACTTCGCCTTCCAGAATGAATCCAGCGGAAGCCATGGATCGGCTCGCCCACCAAGAAGCCGCCATTACTGCGCTGAACGAGACGGTACGCCAGCTCGCCGAGGCAGCTCAAGCCCGTGAGTCTACTATCGTGGCCCTCGGTGATTCGCTCAGACAAGTCTCGGAGGCCGCCCTTTCCTCCCAACAAGCTGCTGCTGCCTTCCCTACACCATCGGCTGCAGCCTCTCCCGTGTGCTGCGTCCCGGTAGCAGAACCGGAACGATATGACGGATCCCCCGAACGTTGTCGAAACTTCCTTATGCAATGTTCGATGTATTTCACCTACAACCCGGCGCGATTCCAGTCTGACAAATCTAAGGTGGATTTTATCATTTCCCATCTGACGGGAGAGGCTGGGAGGTGGGCCACCGCACTTTGGGACAGTGGTGACCCTGCCCTCCAATCCGTGGGTCAGTTTACCACTCTGTTTCGGGCCGTATTTGACCATCCAGCGGCGGGCCGGGACGTAGGGAATCAGCTCTGCGACATAAAACAGGGGAGTCGTAGTGCAGTGGATTATGCACGAGAGTTCCGTACGTTGGCAGCAGGTAGCGGATGGAGCAACTCCGCCCTGAAAACGGTGTTCCGTAGGGGACTAAGGGTGGACCTCCAAGTGGAACTGGCTTACAGGAGCGAGACTCTAACAGCTGTAAAAGACTCTAGCAGCTGTAAACGTCGACAAGGTGCTCGTCGCTCATCGCCCAAGTACAGGAGGAGGTTCAGCCGCCACACACGTACGCTTCCCACGTCAGGTCACCGAGAACCATGACATCCCTGAGCCCATGCTGGTGGGCAGAGCTCCGTTGACCCCCCTCGAGAGATCCCGGCGCCTCCGTAATGGACTGTGCCTGTACTGTGGTGAGGGAGGCCACTTCCACGATAGATGCCCAATTCGTCGGAGGCGCCCTGGAGAAGGAGGACACCCTGGCGAACAAGTAGGCAAACCCCTATTACCTCTGGGAGGGAGGAACCAGGTTAATCTTCCTGTGCAGATCTTTTGGGGGTAATTGTAATGCCCTATCGGCCCTAATAGATTCAGGGGCTGCGGGTGATTTTTTAGACATAGAGCTAGCGAAACACCTGGGAATCCCTACTACTTCCGTCATTCCTCCCCTTCGTATCAACTCGCTGAATGGCCAGCCCATAGGGGAGGGGTTAGTTGATCGCTGTACTCACCCCGTTACACTGAAGATAGGGTTGTTCCATAGCGAGGAGAGGCAGTTCTTCCTCGTATCCTCCCCTAAAGACCCCGTAATCCTCGGCTTTCCCTGGTTGTCCGCCCATGACCCTGACATTTCCTGGAAGACGAGAGAGCTCACGAAGTGGGGACCTAGATGCCTGAGCCAGTGTATGCACTTACCTCTGCGATCCTCGACAGTAGAGAGTCCGTACACACCCTTGGCAGACTCTGTACCAGCCCAATACCAGGAATTCGCGGACGTATTCTGTAAGGAGAGTGCCAGTCATCTCCCCCCTCACAGATCCTGGGATTGCGCAATCGACCTCCTGCCAGGATCCCCCCTTCCTCGGAGGACAAGACCTTACCCGCTGTCTAGACCAGAAGATCACGCCATGGAGTCCTATGTCCGTGAGGCTCTAGAGAAGGGGTTCATCCGCCCATCTACGCCACCGGCGACCACATGCTCTCTCTTCGTCGAGAAGAAGGGAGGAGGTTCACGCCCCTGCATAGATTATCGGGCGCTGAATTCAGTCACATCCAAATACGCTTACCCTCTCCCATTCATTTCAGCGTCACAAGAACGGTTGATGTGAGCGAATATATTTACCAAGCTAGACTTGCGGAGCGCCTATAATCTGGTCCGGATAAGGGAGGGGGACGCAGTGGAAGACGGCATTCGTCACAGCCAGGGGCCATTACGAATACCTGGTAGTGCCGTATGGACTGGCAAATAGTCCCGCGGTGTTTCAGGCTTTCATGGACGAGATTTTCCGAGATATGGTTGATAAATTTGTGTTCATCTACATCGATGATATCCTCATCTACTCCTCTTCACCCTCGAACATGTTCGGCACGTATCCGCAGTTCTGCAACTCCTTCGTCAGAATCAACTCTTCGTGAAGGCGGAGAAGTGCGAATTTCACCTGAGCTCGATGACTTTCCTGGGCTGCACGCTCTCACCGGGAGGATTGCCATGGATAAAGATAAGGTAGAGGCGGTGGCGTCCTGGCCCACCCTCGTTCACCGAAGGAACTACAACGATTCTTGGGCTTTGCTAACTTCTGTCGAAGATTTATCAGGGGCTTCGGTGCGTTGGCAGCACCACTCACCAACCTCCTGAAGGGGGGAAGAAGCGGTGTTTCGAGTGGACCGCCCAAGAGGACAGAGCCTTCTCCGCATTAAAGCGAGCCTTCACGACTGCCCCAGTACTACGACTACCTGATCCCAAACTCCCTTTCATAGTCGACGTAGACGCATCAGAGACAGGTGTAGGCGGAGCTCTCTCCCAACGCCAAGGACAACCCCGAAACTTTATCCCTGTGCCTACTACTCTAAGAGACTTCAACCCGCTGAGAGGAACTACGATGTGGGTAACCGTGAACTCCTCGCGATTAAACTCGCCTTAGAACAATGGCGTCACTGGCTAGAAGGAGCGGAACATCCCTTCGTCGTTTACACGGACCACAAGAACCTGGAATATTTGAAGTCAGCACGACGCCTCAACCCCAGACAAGCCAGGTGGGCGCTATTCTTCTCCCGGTTCAAGTTCACGGTATCTTACAGGCCGGGTTCGAAGAATACGAAGGCAGACGCACTCTCCCGGATATTCGAGAGAGATGCACCCCAGAAGGAACCCGAACGAATCCTACAAGACTCTTGCTTTCTAGGAGCCATTAGATGGGAGTTTCAAGAGGAGCTGGAGGAGGCACTTCGCAGCGAGCCCAGGCCGGAGGATTGCCCCGAGGGAAAAAAGTACGTACCCGTGTCCCTTCGGGGATGCCTCCTCCAAATAGCACACGACTAGGCGAAGCGCAGGTCACCCAGGAATTGCCCGCACGAAACACATAATCTCCAAACATTACTGGTGGCAATCCTGGGAAGACGACATCCGTGATTACGTGCTCGCCTGTGCCACCTGTGCCCAATCTCGCACCCCTCACACCCTACCCGTCGGAAAGCTCCTCCCCCTTCCTATTCCTCGTCGCCCCTGGACCCACCTCGCGGTGGATTTTATCACTGATCTACCGATAGCGGGGGGGAAATACAGTCATCATGGTCATTGTAGACCATTTTTCGAAGATGTGTCGCCTCATCCCCTTACCCAGGCTACCCACAGCCATGGAAACGGCTCTGGTTATGTTCAACTACGTGTTCGTATTTATGGGTTACCGGAGGATATCGTATCAGACAGGGGGGGTACAATTTTCCTCCTCAGTCTGGAAAAATTCTGTAAGATGCTTGAGTTTCGGCCAGCCTAACCTCGGGTTATCATCCCCAGTCTAATGGGGAGGTGGAGCATACCAACCAAGAAGTGGGGCGTTTCCTGCGCCAATACTGTACTCGATCACTCATTCCTCCACTAAACTCACGCCATTCCAATGTGTGTACGGGTACCAACCGGCCTTTTTCCCGTGGGACAAGACCCCATCAGACATACCTGCCTTAGATGACTGGCTCGGCCGTAGTGCTCGCACCTGGGAACTGGCCCATGTCCAGCTGCGCCGTGCCCTACACACACGTCAGCTAAACGCCAACCGCCGTCAAAGAGTGTGGCTGTCCACTCAACATATAAACCTACGGAGACCCTGTAAAAAACTCAGCCCAAAGTATATCGGCCTGTTTAAAATACTCGGTCGAGTAAACGCCGTGTCATACCAACTCCAACTCCCCCCCTCAGTTCCACATTCATTCCACCTTCCACATCTCCCTACTGAAACCCATCCACTACGGGTGTATGCACTTACCTCTGCGATCCTCGACAGTAGAGAATCCGTACACACCCTTGGCAGACTCTGTACCAGCCCAATACCAGGAATTCGCGGACGTATTCTGTAAGGAGAGTGCCAGTCATCTCCCCCCTCACAGATCCTGGGATTGCGCAATCGACCTCCTGCCAGGATCCCCCCTTCCTCGGAGGACAAGACCTTACCCGCTGTCTAGACCAGAAGATCACGCCATGGAGTCCTATGTCCGTGAGGCTCTAGAGAAGGGGTTCATCCGCCCATCTACGTCACCGGTGACCGCGGGCTTTTTCTTCGTGGAGAAGAAGGGAGGAGGTTTACGCCCCTGCATAGATTATCGGGCGCTGAATTCAGTCACATCCAAGTACGCTTACCCTCTCCCATTCATTTCAGCGTCACAAGAACGGTTGATGTGAGCGAATATATTTACCAAGCTAGACTTGCGGAGGCGCCTATAATCTGGTCCGGATAAGGGAGGGGGATGAGTGGAAGACGGCATTCGTCACAGCCAGGGGCCATTACGAATACCTGGTAGTGCCGTATGGACTGGCAAATAGTCCCGCGGTGTTTCAGGCTTTCATGGACGAGATTTTCCGAGATATGGTTGATAAATTTGTGTTCATCTACATCGATGATATCCTCATCTACTCCTCTTCACCCTCGAACATGTTCGGCACGTATCCGCAGTTCTGCAACTCCTTCGTCAGAATCAACTCTTCGTGAAGGCGGAGAAGTGCGAATTTCACCTGAGCTCGATGACTTTCCTGGGCTGCACGCTCTCACCGGGAGGATTGCCATGGATAAAGATAAGGTAGAGGCGGTGACGTCCTGGCCCACTCCTCTTCACGAAGGAACTACAACGATTCTTGGGCTTTGCTAACTTCTGTCGAAGATTTATCAGGGGCTTCGGTGCGTTGCACCACTCACCAACCTCCTGAAGGGGGGAAGAAGCGGTGTTTCGAGTGGACCGCCCAAGAGGACAGAGCCTTCTCCGCATTAAAGCGAGCCTTCACGACTGCCCCAGTACTACGCCTACCTGATCCCAAACTCCCTTTCATAGTCGGTCGACGCATCAGAGACAGGTGTAGGCGGAGTTCTCTCCCAACGCCAAGGACAACCCCCGAATTTTATCCCTGTGCCTACTACTCTAAGAGACTTCAACCCGCTGAGAGGAACTACGATGTGGGTAACCGTGAACTCCTCGCGATTAAACTCGCCTTAGAACAATGGCGTCACTGGCTAGAAGGAGCGGAACATCCCTTCGTCGTTTACACGGACCACAAGAACCTGGAATATTTGAAGTCAGCACGACGCCTCAACCCCAGACAAGCCAGGTGGGCGCTATTCTTCTCCCCCGGTTCAAGTTCACGGTATCTTACAGGCCGGGTTCGAAGAATACGAAGGCAGACGCACTCTCCCGGATATTCGAGAGATGCACCCCAGAAGGAACCCGAACGAATCCTACAAGACTCTTGCTTTCTAGGAGCCATTAGATGGGAGTTTCAAGAGGGGCTGGAGGAGGCACTTATAGCGAGCCCAGGCCGGAGGATTGCCCCGAGGGAAAAAAGTATCGCACCCGTGTCCCTTCGGGTCGCCTCCTCCAAATAGCACACGACTCGGCGAAGCAGGTCACCCAGGAATTGCCCGCACGAAACACATAATCTCCAAACATTACTGGTGGCAATCCTGGGAAGACGACATCCGTGATACGTGCTCGCCTGTGCCACCTGTGCCCAATCTCGCACCCCTCACACCCTACCCGTCGGAAAGCTCCTCCCCTTCCTATTCCTCGTCGCCCCTGGACCCACCTCGCGGTGGATTTTATCACTGATCTACCGATAGCGGGGGAAATACAGTCATCATGGTCATTGTAGACCATTTTTCGAAGATGTGTCGCCTCATCCCTTACCCAAGCTACCCACAGCCATGGAAACGGCTCTGGTTATGTTCAACTACGTGTTCGTATTTATGGGGTTACCGGAGGATATCGTATCAGACAGGGGTACAATTTTCCTCCTCAGTCTGGAAAAAATTCTGTAAGATGCTTGAGTTTCGCCAGCCTAACCTCGGGTTATCATCCCAGTCTAATGGGGAGGTGGAGCATACCAACCAAGAAGTGGGGGCGTTTCCTGCGCCAATACTGTACTCATCACCATTCCTCCACTAAACTCACGCCATTCCAATGTGTGTACGGGTACCAACCGGCCTTTTTCCGTGGGACAAGACCCCATCAGACATACCTGCCTTAGATGACTGGCTCGGCCGTAGTGCTCGCACCTGGGAACTGGCCCATGTCCAGCTGGGGCTGTCCCTACACACATCGTCAGCTAAACGCCAACCGCCGTCAAAAGAGTGTGGCTGTCCACTCAACATATAAACCCACGGGAGACCCTGTAAAAACTCAGCCCAAAGTATATCGGCCTGTTTAAAATACTCGGTCGAGTAAACGCCGTGTCATACCAACTCCAACTCTCAGTACCACATTCATTCCACCTTCCACATCTCCCTACTGAAACCCAATACCAGGAATTCGCGGACGTATTCTGTAAGGAGAGTGCCAGTCATCTCCCCCCTCACAGATCCTGGGATTGCGCAATCGACCTCCTGCCAGGATCCCCCCTTCCTCGGAGGACAAGACCTTACCCGCTGTCTAGACCAGAAGATCACGCCATGGAGTCCTATGTCCGTGAGGCTCTAGAGAAGGGGTTCATCCGCCCATCTACGTCACCGGTGACCGCGGGCTTTTTCTTCGTGGAGAAGAAGGGAGGAGGTTTACGCCCCTGCATAGATTATCGGGCGCTGAATTCAGTCACATCCAAGTACGCTTACCCTCTCCCATTCATTTCAGCGTCACAAGAACGGTTGATGTGAGCGAATATATTTACCAAGCTAGACTTGCGGAGCGCCTATAATCTGGTCCGGATAAGGGAGGGGGACGAGTGGAAGACGGCATTCGTCACAGCCAGGGGCCATTACGAATACCTGGTAGTGCCGTATGGACTGGCAAATAGTCCCGCGGTGTTTCAGGCTTTCATGGACGAGATTTTCCGAGATATGGTTGATAAATTTGTGTTCATCTACATCGATGATATCCTCATCTACTCCTCTTCACCCTCGGAACATGTTCGGCACGTATCCGCAGTTCTGCAACTCCTTCGTCAGAATCAACTCTTCGTGAAGGCGGAGAAGTGCGAATTTCACCTGAGCTCGATGACTTTCCTGGGCTGCACGCTCTCACCGGGGAGGATTGCCATGGATAAAGATAAGGTAGAGGCGGTGACGTCCTGGCCCACTCCTCGTTCACCGAAGGAACTACAACGATTCTTGGGCTTTGCTAACTTCTGTCGAAGATTTATCAGGGGCTTCGGTGCGTTGGCAGCACCACTCACCAACCTCCTGAAGGGGGGGAAGAAGCGGTGTTTCGAGTGGACCGCCCAAGAGGACAGAGCCTTCTCCGCATTAAAGCGAGCCTTCACGACTGCCCCAGTACTACGTCTACCTGATCCCAAACTCCCTTTCATAGTCGAAGTCGACGCATCAGAGACAGGTGTAGGCGGAGTTCTCTCCCAACGCCAAGGACAACCCCCGAAACTTTATCCCTGTGCCTACTACTCTAAGAGACTTCAACCCGCTGAGAGGAACTACGATGTGGGTAACCGTGAACTCCTCGCGATTAAACTCGCCTTAGAACAATGGCGTCACTGGCTAGAAGGAGCGGAACATCCCTTCGTCGTTTACACGGACCACAAGAACCTGGAATATTTGAAGTCAGCACGACGCCTCAACCCCAGACAAGCCAGGTGGGCGCTATTCTTCTCCCGGTTCAAGTTCACGGTATCTTACAGGCCGGGTTCGAAGAATACGAAGGCAGACGCACTCTCCCGGATATTCGAGAGAGATGCACCCCAGAAGGAACCCGAACGAATCCTACAAGACTCTTGCTTTCTAGGAGCCATTAGATGGGAGTTTCAAGAGGAGCTGGAGGAGGCACTTCACAGCGAGCCCAGGCCGGAGGATTGCCCCGAGGGAAAAAAGTACGTACCCGTGTCCCTTCGGGGTCGCCTCCTCCAAATAGCACACGACTCGGCGAGCGCAGGTCACCCAGGAATTGCCCGCACGAAACACATAATCTCCAAACATTACTGGTGGCAATCCTGGGAAGACGACATCCGTGATTACGTGCTCGCCTGTGCCACCTGTGCCCAATCTCGCACCCCTCACACCCTACCCGTCGGAAAGCTCCTCCCCCTTCCTATTCCTCGTCGCCCCTGGACCCACCTCGCGGTGGATTTTATCACTGATCTACCGATAGCGGGGGGAAATACAGTCATCATGGTCATTGTAGACCATTTTTCGAAGATGTGTCGCCTCATCCCCTTACCCAAGCTACCCACAGCCATGGAAACGGCTCTGGTTATGTTCAACTACGTGTTCCGTATTTATGGGTTACCGGAGGATATCGTATCAGACAGGGGGTACAATTTTCCTCCTCAGTCTGGAAAAAATTCTGTAAGATGCTTGGAGTTTCGGCCAGCCTAACCTCGGGTTATCATCCCCAGTCTAATGGGGAGGTGGAGCATACCAACCAAGAAGTGGGGCGTTTCCTGCGCCAATACTGTACTCGATCACTCATTCCTCCACTAAACTCACGCCATTCCAATGTGTGTACGGGTACCAACCGGCCTTTTTCCCGTGGGACAAGACCCCATCAGACATACCTGCCTTAGATGACTGGCTCGGCCGTAGTGCTCGCACCTGGGAACTGGCCCATGTCCAGCTGCGCCGTGCCCTACACACACGTCAGCTAAACGCCAACCGCCGTCAAAGAGTGTGGCTGTCCACTCAACATATAAACCTACGGAGACCCTGTAAAAAACTCAGCCCAAAGTATATCGGCCTGTTTAAAATACTCGGTCGAGTAAACGCCGTGTCATACCAACTCCAACTCCCCCCTCAGTACCACATTCATTCCACCTTCCACATCTCCCTACTGAAACCCATCCACTACGGGTGTATGCACTTACCTCTGCGATCCTCGACAGTAGAGAATCCGTACACACCCTTGGCAGACTCTGTACCAGCCCAATACCAGGAATTCGCGGACGTATTCTGTAAGGAGAGTGCCAGTCATCTCCCCCCTCACAGATCCTGGGATTGCGCAATCGACCTCCTGCCAGGATCCCCCCTTCCTCGGAGGACAAGACCTTACCCGCTGTCTAGACCAGAAGATCACGCCATGGAGTCCTATGTCCGTGAGGCTCTAGAGAAGGGGTTCATCCGCCCATCTACGTCACCGGTGACCGCGGGCTTTTTCTTCGTGGAGAAGAAGGGAGGAGGTTTACGCCCCTGCATAGATTATCGGGCGCTGAATTCAGTCACATCCAAGTACGCTTACCCTCTCCCATTCATTTCAGCGTCACAAGAACGGTTGATGTGAGCGAATATATTTACCAAGCTAGACTTGCGGAGCGCCTATAATCTGGTCCGGATAAGGGAGGGGGACGAGTGGAAGACGGCACGTCGTCACAGCCAGGGGCCATTACGAATACCTGGTAGTGCCGTATGGACTGCTTAAATAGTCCCTTGGTGTTTCAGGCTTTCATGGGCAATTTTCGAGATATGGTTGATAAATTTGTGTTCATCTACATCGATGATATCTCATCTCCTCTTCACCCTCGGAACATGTTAGAAGCGTATCCGCAGTTCTGCAACTCCTTCGTCAGAATCGCTCTTAAATTGAAAGGCGGAGAAGTCGCAATTTCACCCCACGGAAGCCGATGACTTTCCTGGGCTGCGCTCTCACGGGGAGGATTGCCATGGATAAAGATAGGTAAGCGGTGGCGTCTGGCCCACTCCTGCGGGAAGGAACCTAGCGATTCTTGGGCTTTGCTAACTTCTGTAGAAGATTTATCAGGGGCCCCGGTCGTTAGCAGCACCACTCACCAACCTCCTGAAGGGGAAGGCGGTGTTTAGTGGACCGCCCAAGGACAGAGACTTCTCCGCATTAAAGCGAGCCTTCACGACTGCCCCAGTACTACGTCTACCTGATCCCAAACTCCCTTTCATAGTCGAAGTCGACGCATCAGAGACAGGTGTAGGCGGAGTTCTCTCCCAACGCCAAGGACAACCCCCGAAACTTTATCCCTGTGCCTACTACTCTAAGAGACTTCAACCCGCTGAGAGGAACTACGATGTGGGTAACCGTGAACTCCTCGCGATTAAACTCGCCTTAGAACAATGGCGTCACTGGCTAGAAGGAGCGGAACATCCCTTCGTCGTTTACACGGACCACAAGAACCTGGAATATTTGAAGTCAGCACGACGCCTCAACCCCAGACAAGCCAGGTGGGCGCTATTCTTCTCCCGGTTCAAGTTCACGGTATCTTACAGGCCGGGTTCGAAGAATACGAAGGCAGACGCACTCTCCCGGATATTCGAGAGAGATGCACCCCAGAAGGAACCCGAACGAATCCTACAAGACTCTTGCTTTCTAGGAGCCATTAGATGGGAGTTTCAAGAGGAGCTGGAGGAGGCACTTCGCAGCGAGCCCAGGCCGGAGGATTGCCCCGAGGGAAAAAAGTACGTACCCGTGTCCCTTCGGGGTCGCCTCCTCCAAATAGCACACGACTCGGCGAGCGCAGGTCACCCAGGAATTGCCCGCACGAAACACATAATCTCCAAACATTACTGGTGGCAATCCTGGGAAGACGACATCCGTGATTACGTGCTCGCCTGTGCCACCTGTGCCCAATCTCGCACCCCTCACACCCTACCCGTCGGAAAGCTCCTCCCCCTTCCTATTCCTCGTCGCCCCTGGACCCACCTCGCGGTGGATTTTATCACTGATCTACCGATAGCGGGGGGAAATACAGTCATCATGGTCATTGTAGACCATTTTTCGAAGATGTGTCGCCTCATCCCCTTACCCAAGCTACCCACAGCCATGGAAACGGCTCTGGTTATGTTCAACTACGTGTTCCGTATTTATGGGTTACCGGAGGATATCGTATCAGACAGGGGGTACAATTTTCCTCCTCAGTCTGGAAAAAATTCTGTAAGATGCTTGGAGTTTCGGCCAGCCTAACCTCGGGTTATCATCCCCAGTCTAATGGGGAGGTGGAGCATACCAACCAAGAAGTGGGGCGTTTCCTGCGCCAATACTGTACTCGATCACTCATTCCTCCACTAAACTCACGCCATTCCAATGTGTGTACAGGTACCAACCGGCCTTTTTCCCGTGGGACAAGACCCCATCAGACATACCTGCCTTAGATGACTGGCTCGGCCGTAGTGCTCGCACCTGGGAACTGGCCCATGTCCAGCTGCGCCGTGCCCTACACACACGTCAGCTAAACGCCAACCGCCGTCAAAGAGTGTGGCTGTCCACTCAACATATAAACCTACGGAGACCCTGTAAAAAACTCAGCCCAAAGTATATCGGCCTGTTTAAAATACTCGGTCGAGTAAACGCCGTGTCATACCAACTCCAACTCCCCCCTCAGTACCACATTCATTCCACCTTCCACATCTCCCTACTGAAACCCATCCACTACGGGTGTATGCACTTACCTCTACGCGATCCTCGACAGTAGAAGTCGTACACACCCTTAGCGAGACTCTGTACCAGCCCAATACCAGGAATTCGCCGGGCGTGTTCATAATGAGGGAGAGTGCCGAAGTCATCTCCCCCTCACAGATCCTGGGATTAGCATCGACCTCCTGCCAGGATCCCCCCAGCACAGGAGGACAAGACCTTTACCTGCTGTCTAGACCAGAAGATCACGCCATGGAGTCCTATACCGTGAGGCTCTAGAGAAGGGGTTCATCCGCCCATCTACGTCACCGGTGACCGCGGGCTTTTTCTTCGTGGAGAAGAAGGGAGGAGGTTTACGCCCCTGCATAGATTATCGGGCGCTGAATTCAGTCACATCCAAGTACGCTTACCCTCTCCCATTCATTTCAGCGTCACAAGAACCGGTTGATGTGAGCGAATATATTTACTAAGCTATACTTGCCAGGAGCGCTATAATCTGGTCCGATAAGGGAGGGGGGACGAGTGGAAGACGGCATTCGTCACAGCCAGGGGCCATTACGAATACCTGGTAGTGCCGTATGGACTGGCAAATAGTCCCGCGGTGTTTCAGGCTTTCATGGACGAGATTTTCCGAGATATGGTTGATAAATTTGTGTTCATCTACATCGATGATATCCTCATCTACTCCCTCTTCACCCCCGGAACATGTTCGGCACGTATCCCAGTTCTGCAACTCCTTCGTCAGAATCAACTCTTCGTGAAGGCGGAGAAGTGCGAATTTCACCTGAGCTCGATGACTTTCCTGGGCTGCACGCTCTCTGGGAGGATTGCCATGGATAAAGATAAGGTAGAGGCGGTGACGCCCTGGCCCACCTCGCTCACCGATGAACTACAACGATTCTTGCTTTGCTAACTTCTGTCGAAGATTTATCAGGGGCTTCGGTGCGTTGGCAGCACCACTCACCAACCTCCTGAAGGGGGGAAGAAGCGGTGTTTCGAGTGGACCGCCCAAGAGACAGAGCCTTCTCCGCATTAAAGCGAGCCTTCACGACTGCCCCAGTACTACGCCTACCTGATCCCAAACTCCCTTTCATAGTCGAAGTCGACGCATCAGAGACAGGTGTAGGCGGAGTTCTCTCCCAACGCCAAGGACAACCCCGAAACTTTATCCCTGTGCCTACTACTCTAAGAGACTTCAACCGCTGAGAGGAACTACGATGTGGGTAACGTGAACTCCTCGCGATTAAACTCGCCTTAGAACAATGGCGTCACTGGCTAGAAGGAGCGGAATATCCTTCGTCGCTTACACGACCACAAGAACCTGGAATATTTGAAGTCAGCACGACGCCTCAACCCCAGACAAGCCAGGGCGCTATTCTTCTCGGTTCAAGTTCACGGTATCTTACAGGCCGGGTTCAAGAATACGAGCAGACGCACTCTCCCGGATATTCGAGAGAGATGCACCCCCAGAAGGAACCCGAACGAATCCTACAAGACTCTTGCTTTCTAGGAGCCATTAGATGGGAGTTTCAAGAGGAGCTGGAGGAGGCACTTCTGCAGCGAGCCCAGGCCGGAGGATTGCCCCGAGGGAAAAAAAAGCAGCGTACCACTGTCCCTTCGGGTCGCCTCCTCCAAATAGCACCGCGACTCGGCGAGCGCAGGTCACCCAGGAATTGCCCATACGAAACACATAATCTCCAAACATTACTGGTGGCAATCCTGGGAAGACGACATCCAGATTACGTGCTCCGCCTGTGCCACCTGTGCCCAATCCGCACCCCTCACACCCTACCCGTCGGAAAGCTCCTCCCCTTCCTATTCCTCGCCGCCCCTGGACCCCACCTCGCGGTGGATTTTATCACTGATCTACCGATAGCGGGGGGAAATACAGTCATCATGGTCATTGTAGACCATTTTTCAAGATGTGTCGCCTCATCCCCTTACCCAAGCTACCCACAGCCATGGAAACGGCTCTGGTTATGTTCAACTACGTGTTCCGTATTTATGGGTTACCGAGGATATCGTATCAGACAGGGGGTACAATTTTCCTCCTCAGTCTGGAAAAAATTCTGTAAGATGCTTGGAGTTTCGCCAGCCTAACCTCGGGTTATCATCCCCAGTCTAATGGGGAGGTGGAGCATACCAACCAAGAAGTGGGGGGCGTTTCCTGCGCCAATACTGTACTCGAGCACTCATTCCTCCACTAAACTCACGCCATTCCAATGTGTGTACGGGTACCAACCGGCCTTTTTCCCGTGGGACAAGACCCCATCAGACATACCTGCCTTAGATGACTGGCTCGGCCGTAGTGCTCGCACCTGGGAACTGGCCCATGTCCAGCTGCGCCGTGCCCTACACACACGTCAGCTAAACGCCAACCGCCGTCAAAGAGTGTGGCTGTCCACTCAACATATAAACCTACGGAGACCCTGTAAAAAACTCAGCCCAAAGTATATCGGCCTGTTTAAAATACTCGGTCGAGTAAACGCCGTGTCATACCAACTCCAACTCCCCCTCAGTACCACATTCATTCCACCTTCCACATCTCCCTACTGAAACCCATCCACTACGGGTGTATGCACTTACCTCTGCGGTCCTCGACAGTAGAGAATCCGTACACACCCTTGGCAGACTCTGTACCAGCCCAATAACAGGAATTCGCGGGGCGTATTCTGTAAGGAGAGTGCCAGTCATCTCCCCCCTCACAGATCCTGGGATTGCGCAATCGACCTCCTGCCAGGATCCCCCCTTCCTCGGAGGACAAGACCTTACCCGCTGTCTAGACCAGAAGATCACGCCATGGAGTCCTATGTCCGTGAGGCTCTAGAGAAGGGTTCATCCGCCCATCTACGTCACCGGTGACCGCGGGCTTTTTCTTCGTGGAGAAGAAGGGAGGAGGTTTACGCCCCTGCATAGATTATCGGGCGCTGAATTCAGTCACATCCAAATGCGCTTACCCTCTCCCATTCATTTCAGCGTCACAAGAACGGTTGATGTGAGCGAATATATTTACCAAGCTAGACTTGCGGAGCGCCTATAATCTGGTCCGGATAAGGGAGGGGGGATGAGTGGAAGACGGCATTCGTCACAGCCAGGGGCCATTACGAATACCTGGTAGTGCCGTATGGACTGGCAAATAGTCCCTTGTGTTTCAGGCTTTCATGGACGAGATTTTCCGAGATATGGTTGATAAATTTGTGTTCATCTACATCGATGATATCCTCATCTACTCCTCTTCACCCTCGAACATGTTCGTACGTATCCGCAGTTCTGCAACTCCTTCGTCAGAATCAACTCTTCGTGAAGGCGGAGAAGTGCGAATTTCACCTGAGCTCGATGACTTTCCTGGGCTGCACGCTCTCACCGGGGAGGATTGCCATGGATAAAGATAAGGTAGAGGCGGTGACGTCCTGGCCCACTCCTCGTTCACCGAAGGAACTACAACGATTCTTGGGCTTTGCTAACTTCTGTCGAAGATTTATCAGGGGCTTCGGTGCGTTGGCAGCACCACTCACCAACCTCCTGAAGGGGGGGAAGAAGCGGTGTTTCGAGTGGACCGCCCAAGAGGACAGAGCCTTCTCCGCATTAAAGCGAGCCTTCACGACTGCCCCAGTACTACGTCTACCTGATCCCAAACTCCCTTTCATAGTCGAAGTCGGCGCATCAGAGACAGGTGTAGGCGGAGTTCTCTCCCAACGCCAAGGACAACCCCCGAAACTTTATCCCTGTGCCTACTACTCTAAGAGACTTCAACACGCTTAGAGGAACTACGATGTGGGTAACCGTTAACTCCTGGCGATTAAACTCGCCTTAGAACAATGGCTTCACTGGCTAGAAGGAGCGGAACATCCCTTCGCCGCGTTTACACGGACCACAAGAACCTGGAATATTTGAAGTCAGCACGACGCCTCAACCCCAGACAAGCCAGGTGGGCGCTATTCTTCTCCCGGTTCAAGTTCACGGTATCTTACAGGCCGGGTTCGAAGAATCTGAAGGCAGACGCACTCTCCCGGATATTCGAGAGAGATGCACCCCAGAAGGAACCCGAGCGAATCCTACAAGACTCTTGCTTTCTAGGAGCCATTAGATGGGAGTTTCAAGAGGAGCTGGAGGAGGCACTTCGCAGCGAGCCCAGGCCGGAGGATTGCCCCGAGGGAAAAAAAGTACGTACCCGTGTCCCTTCGGGGTCGCCTCCTCCAAATAGCACACGACTCGGCGAGCGCAGGTCACCCAGGAATTGCCCGCACGAAACACATAATCTCCAAACATTACTGGTGGCAATCCTGGGAAGACGACATCCGTGATTACGTGCTCGCCTGTGCCACCTGTGCCCAATCTCGCACCCCTCACACCCTACCCGTCGGAAAGCTCCTCCCCTTCCTATTCCTCGTCGCCCCTGGACCCACCTCGCGGTGGATTTTATCACTGATCTACCGATAGCGGGGGGAAATACAGTCATCATGGTCATTGTAGACCATTTTTTCGAAGATGTGTCGCCTCATCCCCTTACCCAAGCTACCCACAGCCATGGAAACGGCTCTGGTTATGTTCAACTACGTGTTCCGTATTTATGGGTTACCGGAGGATATCGTATCAGACAGGGGGTACAATTTTCCTCCTCAGTCTGGAAAAAATTCTGTAAGATGCTTGGAGTTTCGGCCAGCCTAACCTCGGGTTATCATCCCCAGTCTAATGGGGAGGTGGAGCATACCAACCAAGAAGTGGGGCGTTTCCTGCGCCAATACTGTACTCGATCACTCATTCCTCCACTAAACTCACGCCATTCCAATGTGTGTACGGGTACCAACCGGCCTTTTTCCCGTGGGACAAGACCCCATCAGACATACCTGCCTTAGATGACTGGCTCGGCCGTAGTGCTCTCACCTGGGAACTGGCCCATGTCCAGCTGCGCCGTGCCCTACACACACGTCAGCTAAACGCCAACCGCCGTCAAAAGAGTGTGGCTGTCCACTCAACATATAAACCTACGGAGACCCTGTAAAAACTCAGCCCAAAGTATATCGGCCTGTTTAAAATACTCGGTCGAGTAAACGCCGTGTCATACCAACTCCAACTCCCCCCTCAGTACCACATTCATTCCACCTTCCACATCTCCCTACTGAAACCCGTCCACTACAGTCCTATGTCTGCCTCCCTCATATCCGATGCGCCTCCCGAACCGCTGGACATCGAGGGCCGTCCTGCATACATAGTCAGGGAACTGTTAGAATCTCGGCGTAGACGGCACGGGCTGGAATACCTAGTGGACTGGGAGGGATACAGCCCGGAGGAACGTTCATGGGTGCCTGCCAGGGATATTATCTGCCCATCCCTTATCACCGAATTTCACACGGCCCACCCCGACTCCCCCGCCCCCAGACGCCGTGGTCACCCGCCCTCCTCCCGTGTTAGAGCGGCTGGAGCCGCTCGTCAGAGGGGGGGTAATGTTAGGAACAACACCTTTTCCTCCGCCCTCTAATCACCTGTTTCCTTCCACTCCCCTTTCCCTCTATCACTTCCTGGTTGCGAAGTATTGCCAACTCATGTTGCGTACCGAGCGTTATCTTTACCTGTCTGATTACCCGTGTACTGACCTCTGCTTACGTTCTAGACTTCGTCCTCTGCCTAGCGATCTGGTACCTCCTGGACTCTGCCTTTCCGTGTTGAACCCCGACCGTCCTAACCAAGAATTAGCGGTCGTGTTTACGATTGCCATTTACAGTTGTGATCACGTGATTAAGTGTATTGCCAAGGAAAATAAAGACGGACCCTTTTCCGCACTTGGATCCCTCTCCATGTGGTCTGTTCGTAACAAGACCTGAAGATTCCAGTCAGTCCTTCTCTTTGCTGCAGGCTTTAGAGTATCCTGAATCACTAATACACTAAAACGCTAATGTCAGTAATAATGTGTGACTCTCTGTCTCTGCCAAATCCCAGCAAGGCTCTCCTTGTATTTGTTCATCGCTCTGCTCCATTGTGACTACTGTTTCCCTGTGTGCCTGCGTTGTCCTGGTGGCAGGTTTGTTCCTCGACACGAAGACGAGTTGGAGCTGGACGTGGATGACCCCTTACTGGTAGAGGATCAGGCAGAAGATTACTGGTATGAAGGGTACAACATGCGTACAGGGGCGCACGGAATCTTCCCCGCATACTATGCTATTGAAGTCACCAAGGAACCAGAGCAGCTTAAAGGTAAAGTCTTATTTGTTCTTTTTCATGGAAAATAAATGTAAATTTGGAAATGATCATTGTTTTAAGATACCAGTCAGAATTGAGCTTTGTTATAACTTGTGAAATGCAAACATGTTTTCATTCTCCATCCACTACAGAACATGCCAGCTGCATTAGCCTGAGGGCTAAAGGAATGTGCTGACTTTAGACTTTAATCCTCATGCACCAACTGGAATTTGCAGGAATCATATATAGCACCATTACAAATTGCATTTCTAGTTGTCGCGACGTAAAACAAATCGATGACAAGCGTTTACTTCAGCGTTTCGACCATATCCGTTTGTTTGTACTGTGAATAGTGAGCAGTGCTGACTGGATGGAGAGACACAGACTGAAGTTTCTGGGCTCTGTTCAAGTTCCCTATCACAAAGGGAACGACGTGCTGTCTGCCGCCATGCAGAAGGTTTGTACAGTGCTTATGCCGAAAGGACATTTTTTATTTTTTAATCTTTTGGTTTCATTTTTGTAATTCGAAATTGATTTCTTGTAGTTTAAAAATATATTTTTTTTTTGCTTAAAAAAAATTGCTTAAAAATAGCAAATGTCCAAAATGAATGATTCATGCTCTGATATGCTGTGTGTTTAATGCAGCCAGGATTACTGGCAGAACCATTTGCACGAGTAAACTGAACTGCAAGTTTTCCAGCACTGAAATGAATCTGAAACAAAGGGCCTTTCCATATTCTGAACACGTGTGTTTTTTAATGATTTCAGATTGCCACCAATAGGAAGATGACTCTGCAGTATAACCCGCCCCCATCGTGCATCCTGGAAATCAACATGAAAGGAGTGAAGCTTGTGGTGCAAGATGACTATGCAGCATATGACAGAGTAAGAATAGAGAGAGAGAGAGCTGATGAGAACTGATGGATTATGTACCCACTGAGTAATGCTTCAATAGGGCACTCTAGTGGCTGTTATAGGAAGCAACATGATGATTCATATTGTGAGACTGGTCATGGAGAAGCAGTATCCTGTGAAGGTTCTGGTGAAGAACCAGCTGTTCCTACATTATTGTAAGAACATAGCTAGAAAAGTGCAAAGTTACACCATTTAAAACTTGAGCAATGTTAAAGATTTATCTCACTCTATAAAGTATTTCATTTATAATTCAGGCTCCTGCTCTCACAGACAATTAATCAGTTCATCACTACATGCAGAAAGAGAAAAAAAAAGAGATTCCAGAAGAAAATCAGCTTTTAGACATTGTTTTCTAACTAGAACAAAGATGTTATTAGGGATATATCAAAACATTGAAATAGCAAATAGATTATTCCTGAGCAAACCATTTACTGTCAGTGGTGTGTAATTTAATCAGTGTTTGTGCAGGAAGTGATAGAGGCTACCAGCCGTGTATTTTCCAACTCTTTTTCTGCTTTGATTAAAGAATGTGTTGTTGACAGAATGTGACAGACGAGAAGCCATGGCAACATGTGTCTGTTATGTTTGTTTTATGCTAGTGTATTTGTTAGTGTATTTGTATGCCAAGATTTTTTTTATATATGCAGTGTACCAGCCCTTGAGTTTCTCTATGTTTACAGAGTAGTGAGTGCAATCACTTCTTCCAGCTAAAAAACATCTCGTTCTGTGGCTACCATCCCAAGAACAACAAGTAAGTGAAAGATACGTGATACCCTGATGTCTGATTAGCTGAACAGGCACTTTCACAGATCCAGATAGACAGCCCAGACTGGCCAGTGAATTCAAGGACTTCTCTTCTCATTTTTCCACAGATATTTTGGCTTCATCACCAAACACCCAGCAGATCAGAGATTTGCCTGCCATGTCTTTGTGTCTGAAAATTCCACTAAGCATCTTGCAGAAGCCGTGGGGTGTGTATTGAACTTCTGTCTAATTTGTACTGTGATGAAAACCAAATAAGTAGTATAGTATATAGTTATACTGTCAGATTCCTTTACCCACTTATAAACCATACAAACCTAATGTGTCTGCTGCACATAAATGCTAGAAATCTCTTCTACAGGCATTTTAACTCAGCTTTTCACACAGGCATCGTTTGCTCATGGTTTGATGTTCTCTTCTTTCATAGGAAAGCATTCCAGCTGTATTATAAAGAGTTTGTGGAGTTTTCGTGCCCTACAGAGGACATTTATTTGGAATAATCCTCGCCCTGCCTTCCTTTGCCTATGTAAAGATGTATAGCAATGTGTATCATACCCATGTTGCATGATGGACAGATATAATCAAAACCACAGCTAAGAAGAGGAAGTTACCTGCTTTGCAGACGATTTAGAGCAGAAGGGAGGGGAACATAAGTTGGAACCTAAGGACCGGGTTTGCTATTGCGTAAGGCTGTTATTGTGTAGCTCCTGGATGGTGGCATGGCTAACAGGGAAGTCAATTCACTCAAACGCTAACCTGATCATGCAGACATATTAGTACCCCTTCCTGCACCCGGAAGAGAGACACGATCTTCAGTGTTTAGCTACTGAACGGGGCTGATTTCGGATGAATGGGAATCTTTTATGGCCTTGGCTCTTTTAATATATTAACGAGGAACGCACTGAGGCTACAGCTCTGTTTGGACATTGACTAAGGACACGAGAAGATAACTGCTGTTCATGGAATATGGGGAAATCTTTGTCAGTCCTCAGATTTCCAGTATAAAAAAAACAAGCAAAAATGTTGCCATTCTGAAATGGAATGGTACGAGAAAGGGTCACTGACCTTGAACGGTGTCGGATTAACCTAGAATCCTTCTTACTACTTCAGCTGATGTCTCGCCCTCTGCAGTGTTCTAGACTCTAAGATGCTAAGCTTGCAGTACAGAAATCTCCCTCTCTAGCTCCTGAACTACGAGGTTCCCATCATTTTAGTGACTTGAAAAGAGGGAAATATTAAGTTTATTTACCCTGTGATGTGAGACATTTGCAAACAACTCTTCAGATGCACATTCAGCAAATTCAGCAAGGTCTTGTGTTGTCATTCCAACCTAGATTGACCTTGTGGTCCTGTAGTAATAACTGTTTAAAAAAAATCTAGACTGCTTACATTTAATTTACTGATCCAGCTGTGAATGTGTTCCACATAGGTTTTGAATATCCCACAATGACTTACGATTCTGCAGAGTAACTGTTAGATGTCTTCAGAAAAATGTCTACAGAACTGATTGAGATATTGGTTAAAGTGTGTTCCTACATGAAGACTGTTTACTATGGCTGGGAAGCACAGATCACAGAGTCATCACTGTCTTTCCTATAGTGCCTCTTTTTCTATCATAATTCTAACAATTGTTTTTTCTTCAGAGTTGTATTAATTGAATTATTGATCACCATATGGTGTGTAAGGGGTGGTTTTAGAACAGGTACCAGTCTGGGGTATGATTTTACTCTGGTGTGAATATTCCAAGAGCTAAGAGGGTGTTTGAGATTTCTTGGTTTTAAATTATGATTCTTAAATTATGATTCTTGTTATGATTATAACATCTTAATGATGGTTATCTGTAACACAATGTATTGTTCTATGAACTGTCAGCTGAAACAGGAGAGTAAATCATAAACAATAGATTTCTTTGTAACAGATTTGTTTCCTGGATACTGATGCATTAAAATGCTCTGGGACCTTTCAATTCAGAAGGTTTTTCAGAAAATGTTCATTGCATCAATCATGCATTTTAATATGTAAACACCCTTTCATCTTTTATTCATACCATTAAGGATAAAGGCCTGAAGTAGTGGTGTAATGATATGTAGATTCACAAGTTCAATACAATTATTAATTCTGATGTTGAGATTCAATTCAGCTTCAATACTTCATTCCTTAAAATGTATTGATATCTACAGTAGATACAGTAGATCTGTTCATAGACAAGCTCAGAAAAAAAGCATGGGCAAAATATTGTTATTGTTGCAGCTGAGAGTCCCTTTGGAAGAGAATGATACGATTTAAAATTTCGATATACAAAAATCATTACACCCTTAACCTTAACTGAAAGTCCAAGCTGCCCAAATATTTTTTTTAACAAAAGATGACTTCACAACTTCCATTTTCATCCATTCCTTGATATGCTTGAGTTCTCTCACTCATTTTGTTATATTACTTTCCAAGTTTACAAGAGTCATAATTTTCAAACGTTTGGATTTAAGCAAACTTGTCTGACAGAATGGGACACAAGACATTCCTGTCCACTTCTGTTAATCTCCATATTCTGGTAATCTCCATACTCCAACCTCTGGGTCTATTAAAATCACAAAATGTACTTCAGCAATAAAACACCAGCTCATTTTTGCCATGATGGTGACCCATCTTCAACTTGGCTCTGCTGGACAGTATGATTGCCCTTGTTGCTGTTAGAAACAACATGGAATCCTTCAGTTGCATAATCCATCCATTCCTCATCTGTTAAGGATATCCCAGAATATGTCCCATAATCTGTCTGCTACTGTCTGTCATTACCATTCAGTTTCACAGTAGCAATAAAGGTTAATCCCACTAGACCAGTAAATAAAAAACTGGCTTTTCTGTTCTATTCTGTTTATTTTTCTTCATTTCATATTTTTACTGACCTTTTTAATTTAGAGACACATTTTAATGCATGCATGTCAGCACCTCAACAACTGAACAGTGAAAATTAGTTTTCCCGTGAAAAGGGAACCTCTTCCCAATGTCCACTATCACTGCAGCTCTACCAGACACTGGCGACTGGACCAGAGTCTGGAATGCACTGAAAAACCACACCCAAAACTGCCTAGGAGGAGATGATAGGTCCTATAGTCACAGGAACATTGTTTATTTGAGAGGCTCTGGAAAATGAAGGAAATATGAATAATGAATGAGAATCTTTCCCCTCTCCCCAGTTTCAGAAGCCCAAAACTCTAACCAAGCTGCACACAACATCCAAACTACTGAGGAAGCTAAAGGTGTGCTGCATGGCAAAACATGCTTGTTTTTGTTGTTGTTGTTGTTGTTGTTTACAGGAAGTGAAAGGAATAGTTGAATTCAAAAAAGTTTTTTTATCAGGTTCAGATGTACAGGATTGATAAGCCAAGATACTAACTATAGCATTATTTATTAT
This sequence comes from Brachyhypopomus occidentalis, assembly GCA_020368025.1. Taxonomy (NCBI): domain Eukaryota; kingdom Metazoa; phylum Chordata; class Actinopteri; order Gymnotiformes; family Hypopomidae; genus Brachyhypopomus; species Brachyhypopomus occidentalis. The sequence continues at coordinate 158,619 of JAGXOD010001399.1, read as the reverse complement.
AGCTCTGTTTAAATGGAAAAAGGAAGATGTTTATGAATAAAAGGAGTAATAAATTATCAAGTTTTTCCTTCTGCTGTAGTTTTCTTGCTTATAAAATTTTATTTTTGTTATCTACTCAAGTTTAGTTAAAGGTTAAATCGGAACACACCATCAGAGTGTCCTCAAGCAACTAGAAGTACTCCTCATCCAAGGCAGGCTGGTAGGTGCTCTGTCCATGTACAAGATTAGGTGGAACATGAGGTGGAATTGGTCTTACTCCATAATCTGTAACACACAGGACATGCCATTTCTTTAGTGTACTTATTAAAGGTCACGAACAGTGGCAAAGGGGGACAGCACCCGGCCTAACACATTATATGAATAGATTGTTCAGGAATTATTGGAGGGAACATGCCACCCCCAAAAATGTTGCCTGTGGTGAGAAGTTACATTAAGAACATTGTTTGGTTTCCTACGAACTGTCAGATGGATTTATATTGTATGTATGTTTTGCATATTGTTGTATACGCAACTTATGTTTGGGAATACTTTAGGTTTGCAGTCCATCTGAATTAAATGGGTTTTGCCTGTTTGCTCCACTTAATTAGCCAGAAAATCTGAGTAGTTGTAACAAGGATATATATACTCCACCAGATTAAATATTCTGAAGTATCCTGGTGGAGCCGTTAATGTTAGGAAGTAGTCTTCTGTCCTTTTAATCAAAACTGAAGCAGAGACCTTTTCAGGTGTCACACGAGAGGGTAAACAGCATGCCGACATGAGCGTACATAAATAGCAGCTTTATCAGCTGTAAAGCTGCGTGGTTAGCGCTTAACACATCTAAAGACGTAAAACGCAAACAGAGAGAGAGACTCTACAAAGATGAGCGATATATACCTTAAAATAAACCAGACCCAAGTGAACTGCATGATGATGACGAGATGAGACATAGGTGAGACGGATGAACACGTGCACATTTAACCACACCCAAAGGAACTACATATATGGAAATACCCATTGGTAGCCTGCCAGTTTCTTCTTGGTGAGTTAGTTTAACATAATGATGTATTCAGGCATATAGAGCTAAGTCTGAACTGCTTTAAGTGTTCCTTTATTCTTCTGGATATAAATGAGCCTTGTAGGTATTAATTCAGTACCGGGGATTTTGTATGCTGGACAGATACGTACCTGTGATTGATGACCGCAATGGAGTATCAAGGTAATATATAGATAGGGTAAGACAGTTAAAAGATAGACACATACGTATTCACATACGCACCGTCTACCATAGTAAGGTGATTTTTAATGGGATCGGGATCAAACAGCAGCTCCAGTTGTGTGCTTCCCCTAAATGACAGAAGCATCAAGAGATATGACCTTTGATATTTTTGTAATGTATAAGATAGTATGCCGATTAATTTAAAAAACGTTAGTCTCTTTTGTGCTAAGTTTTGACAAAAAGATACACTATAGTTAAATCATGTTTGAATAGTTAGTGGCGAACCATTGGCATTCATACCAATTCCTGAAAGGTGCAGACAGGCCTCCTACAATCAGAAAGGAGACCAAAACAAGCCATCCAAAGTCGTTGCTTTTGAAGAACATAGTGATCTACAGGCACACGGGGAAAGTGGTGAATCGAGCCGTTCAGTACTGGTGAAGTTAAACTGGATTTCTAAACAACCACATGCTTTACGCAGAGCAAATGCTTTGGTTCTCTTAATAGTTTGATGTCACAAGCGAGTTGTCATCTTATGAATCACAGTCAGTGATGTCATAATTGTAATCTAAATGCTAAAATAATTAACATTATTACAAAAAAAATAGCTGATGTAAAAAGAAAGCTTCCTGGAAGGAATGCTACTCGTAGTAATGTAAGTAAAAACAATTTAGTAAAATTTACAAAATTACATTTTCTAGCACTACTCATTGACTGAACGTTTGCTCGCACGTGTTCGCTTTCTGCGCATGGAGGAGGTAAAAGTGTTTTCGGATTTTAATTTCAACAATAAACCGCTCTTATTATGACTGACTGATTCCCTCTAGTGATGCGAAGCAGAATGGGTGGATTACAGCCGATATGAACTACGCAGAAAATAAACAATCGAATAAATAAATACATTTAAACGGCTCCCATAGGTGCGATTCGGTTCCTTTCGTTCATTTTAAAGAGCCGTTCAATAGATTCGGATCGTTCGCGAACGAGATCCATCTGCAAGCACTTTGTAAGTCGCACTGGATAAGAACGTCTGCTAAATGGCCTAAATGTAAAAGGTTAATGTAATATATGATCAATCTAAACGAATGAACCAATTTCCTTGCATTTTTATTTCTTTGTAACCGCAAGCAAAATCTTAACACGAAAGTACTTGTGGTAAGTGATTACACTCTAATATCAGTTTTCTGTTTAAATATCTGTGTTAACTAGTTCTTATTTGAAGAACAGTGTTAAATTTGTCCTTGTACATTCTGATGTACATATTAAAATGTATTTGTTTACGTTTGCCACTTTCTTGTGGCTGTATTATTATGAATCTGTAATAGCTTTGTCTGACGTGTGTGAAATGCAAAACGATTTGATAGATCTCTGCCGACCTGTCAGACCGTGACTGATGGGCCAAGCAGACGTGACTTGCCTAGACAAGTCATACTTCAGGCTGGGCTTTTTGCCCCTTTAAGAAGTGAGGAAGAATAACACCTTCTTTGGGTCAGTGAGGAGAGGAATCTTCTTCACATGTCAGGTACACCGACGTCTTCTGACCAAAACAATGTCATAAGCAAGACTACAGTATATTGTCAGTCCCGCACAGACACGCGCTTTTAGGACACACGTTCCCCAGAATAAACAATTCGAAGGGAAGAAGAGGATTAAGGTTGAACATCCTGGTGTGAGTATGTTAAGTAATATATTATTCGGCAAAAGCCTTGCAAATCCTAACAATACGTGAATATTGTTAAAGCAACACAAAGAGCCAGCGAGTATTCCTACATATCGAGGACGCATGAGTCTGGGCTGAAAAGTGTAAATGCCTTCCCCTACTTTACCACAAGAGGTCAGCAGTGCCTTTAAGAAAGCTCAGGAAAGCGTTCAGCTTGATTTTCATGTGGTGGAGTAATCTCCAGGCACAAGTCAAATGATCTTGGATAGAGACACGAGTCACTGGGAGACTGTTTAATGTTTTACACGTGCTTTTACTGTATCTGTATCTGTAACTCTTTTCAAGAGTTAGTGAAAAAAAATTCTTCCTAAACAGCTACTACATTATTAGATGTCACAGCTTTCAATTTTTCAAAATGATTACAGCACAATTTTAACATGGCAGGCGACCATTTCTCTTGCTTTGTGTAAGGATTTAATTCAAAAGCATAACATCTGTTTTGTTTTTGACGAAAGAAAACTTGTTCATAGTATAAATCACCCAGGGAGGTGTAATGATTCTTGTGACTGGGCTAATTTTGGTCATGTATTCATTGCTTCAGATCCAAAAGATTATTTACATTACAGTTCAGTCCAAGTTCAGGTTATGTAAAGTCTAACACTCACTACACTGGATAAGAATTTCTGTAATTTTACGGAGAGAAACTTGCCTTATCAGTTTCAGAGAATGAAGACAAAATTGTAAGATACATGTACATCAGTGAAACAGTGCACATATATATTGCGACAGTTCTTTTTATAGCTTACACAGCCTGCACAGATTTACAAACACGTGAACACCTCTCAGAGAGACTCAAGGAATGCAAGCAGGTACAGTCGGGTGGGGTTTGTGAGCTGGGCGACACGCAGAAAATGAACGTGTTGAAAAAAGCGATTCTCCGAAATATTTGGGTAGCTGATCATCGCTCGTCTTAAATTCCTGCCCTGACAGCTCAACAAAAGCTCGTTGTGCCTTCAGACTAGCTCAGCTTCAGGAGGATTCCCAAGCCTTTCCTATCTTGGCCTGGCGCCAAGCCAATATCGCCGCGTAGCTCCTTTATGAGCATGAAGGCTTAATGGCCGCTCATAAACCACCCCCTGTAACATGCTGTCAGTGAGGAGAAACTGAGTTTGAGATCAACGCCAGGCATCGAGCACTTCAAAGGCGACGCCTCCCCCGCTTGGCAGCGGACCGGAGCTGCAGGCTAAAATAAAGCAGGTGTGGTTAGGTTTTGTTCGGCTTTATGATTACACAGGGCAAGTAGCTTTCCGAAAGAGGGGGTAAAAAGCGGATCACTACATGACTACGATGTCTACCATGTAGCGCTCTGGTTGCTGGCAAAACACTCCTGAGAGTGTGAAGCCTTAGGCTAGAGTTTTCCGCACCACGTGCATCTTGCAAATGGGCTTTACAGATGTCCTTTATTCTGCTCGCTGGTGGCAGGTGAAATCTGCTGAAGGCACCGAACTCTTGAAATCTTTTCGTTAGATTTATGAGTTCGCTTCCTCTCCTGGTTCGGAAATCGAATGAACCTAACTCAGAAGGAGGCTGAGGAATAGCATGCCCGCGGCATGCTCGTGTGGGCTATGAGGACGTCTGGCCTGGCTGAGATTTACAAAGGGCCTAAAAATGCAGAGGTCACCCCTACTGCTGGATATCTTCTCTCCAGTATTCGGTTAAAACCAGTCCCAGCACACCTGGAGCCGATGTTCCACCACTCCTGAAGGTTTTTAACTCTGTATAACTGACCATTCAGTTGGAACTAAATTCGGCCGGATGGTAGAGCTATATGAACAATGTAGCATTTACATCTTCTGAAAGCAATAAAGAAAGGCCATTGCTTTGTTCAGGAGGAAAGTAAATACAGATTGTTACTTTGCCTTTATGAATGAAAGACATTCAAAAAATGTGTGTGTCTGTTGCCTAACTTTGTGGCTTTTCTTCAGTGCACCATATGTTATGGGCCTTCTGTAAATGCACTATTAGTAGTTGGGTCTTTTATCTGTATCTGTTTAATACAGTAACTATCACATCAACAGTTGTATTTCGTTCATGTGATCTGTATGTAAGTGGGAGAATGAAAACTCATGAGAGTGAGGTGCACATCTACCTGTAGCTGAGCAGAACCAGAACCAGCTGAGCAGAGCCATTCATGCTCTGGGCGATAGTGCCCCTTACTCACTAGTAAACGTGAGCATTCAGGTCCAGTTAGTCTGGTGAGATCAGCAGCGAAACTCCTTTATCACTATTCTGGCTTTCTGTTCATAGCCAGTGCACTAATGTTTAGACTGGGGTGTTATGGCCTAGTTAAATCAAAACTAGACAAAACCAAGCGAGTGAAGCGAGTAGCCAGAAGCCCCTGTGTTAGTTTTCAGTGAGGTGAAATAAACCATACTTCACCATGCATGCTGCGCATATATCCCACTGTGAAAGGAAGACATAAACGTGAAAAATAACTGGGAGAGAAAATGCAGCTAAAAGCATCGTCATAGCTCTGTTGCAACATTTAGTTACAGATTTGATTAAGGGTATTCTTCACCTTGAATCGCGTGATTTCTTGAAGCTTGTTGCTTTTTATCTTGTTTTTCTTGTATATCGCTACCCTGCGCCTCCCATGCAGTCTCCTGCTGGGCACCTCTCAGTGTTCTCCACATCTGTTCCTTGCAGTACCGGTGTTCAACAGCCAGGGTCTCTCTTCTTCAGCGTTCCGGCTTGCTTGCGCATCCTCCAAACGTTTGTGCTGGAAGTGGTCAACAGATTTCTCAATGCGATGGCCATTGGCTCAACTTCCATCAGAGAGAAATCCAAATTGGCCGTTTCCTTCCGCACCCATGATGGTGTGCCACCCCAAAATTGTGAAATTTGCAAGAATAATTGTAATTCTGGAAATTCAATCAGAACTAAATGGGTCTTTTTTGGTGCCAGTGAAACTGGAGGAGGTGTTATTTCTTACTGATCTGCGCAACCATTTTATGTCCTGCATAGAAATCCCCTGAATTCCATCACCTTAAGCATCCAGATAACTAATTAAGTCCTGCAGGGAGTTTTTTTTCCACCCTTGTTCAGCCTAAAATTGAAATTTGACTGACAAGTGTGTGTGCGCCCAAGCAAGAACTCTTTGAAAGAAACTAGGCAGTGGGTTCGGGGTTGTGCATCGCTTGTGAACAAGTTGCATCCTGTTCTTTAGATCTTTTATCCTTCTGTCTCCTCCCTTCCCACATGCTCACTTTTAAACCCCTCTGTAGGGGCTGCGCAGGTGCTACCGTTTGCGTGTGCGTTCGCAAACAAAAAGACTACCTGCACTGAATGCAGTTCAGAAGAATTATGCACTGCTGTAAAACAGAGCTTGTGCTGGTATTAACCACAACATGCAGGACAGTCACATCAAAGGGTGCCTTAGGGCAAAATCATACCACAGTTCCTAAGCCAAGTTCAATCATTGCATTAGGCTGTAACTTTACTATTTGAATAGAGTCGACAGATTTGTTCATATGTAGAACTGAGTCTAAAAGCACTGATCAATGTCACCCTTTCCCTGCTGTACCCAGAGGGCGTTACATTAATACCACCCAGCTTTTAGAGGAAGACAGAACCGCCATATTACTCACTTCAGTTCTATTATATTATCATTTCATGCCTGCTGGGATTTCTCTTAGGAAAATCCCATCTTTTCAAAAGTTCTGAGGGAGATGTCACGAGTGAGGAAGAGAACAACAATGCATGTTTCACGACAAGGGTCTTTTGTTTAATAAAGTTCACATGTTCATACATTTTTTTGTAATAGGAGTAATAGTTAGCTAGCATTGCTGTCTGGTTATAAATATGTTCTATACACATGTCAGCAGTTAAAATGGCAAGCTCAAGTTATGTTTACATGCATGCTTATGTAATCTGGCATTAAATACAAACTACAAACTTTTTTAATTCTACACCCCAGCCCACTAGAGGTAGGACTTTCACTCTGTACTTTATATGTTCTGTTCATGTTGTTTCCCAAGGTCACTAATGCATGAAGAGAGTGCTGCAGAGACAGCCTCTCTATATATAGCCTCCATGAACCAAGGGCTACTATTAGTGGTAGAAATATTATGTGCTAATAAAGAGTATTGATGTAATCGTGTGGGCGGGGTTTTGTGTGTGTGTGTATGTACACAAAGAACGTGTATGTGGACATCATACCATGTTAGATATCCTGTCTGTATTTACTTGCTCCATCTGTGTTTACAGGCAAACCTCCAAAACACACCGCTGTGTTTGTGCTGCAGGTTAGGAACCAGCAGGAAATGCTCGTCTGAAATTTCGAACATTTTTTGAACAGAAAGGACAGAGCCTGCGGAGGAACGTCATCTGGGCCACACTGGCTCAGGAAGCAGGTAGGCCATGCTGTAGTCTGTTTGTTTTATTCCTTTTTTCGAGAAGGGTGTCATCCGTAACAACCTGGCAACCCCACATAAACCTGGGGTGGCAAATGTATGACAGGCGAGTACTCTAAACCACAGCCCGTCGTACATCACGTTTCCTGAGGCTTCTTGCACGCCTTTGAGCTTTTTCATCCTTCACGACAGATACTAGCAGGAGGAGTATGCAGGAGCAACTTTTTCCAAACTTTGGTTTACATTTCTGCAAACAGCACGCATTACCTCGATGCCGCAGAAGGATGGAATCAATGTGGCATCGTTGGGAGCAAGAGCCCATTCGAATGCATAACTATAGTGTTTTTCATATGGTAGATGGCACGTATAAAATTCACCCTCCAGACAGGTCAGCACTCAGTGGGGGGAGGGGCCTTGTTTGCTGGGCTGCTTTGTGGTGACGGAAGCAAGCCGAGAGGGAGATGCTGGAGATCTTACAAAGAAACAAGGCACACGCGGCATTTGACACAAAAGAATGTTTCACATTGTCAAAGACCCTTTTGTTGCAGAACATGTTTGATTAATGCATCTGTCTGACTTGGGTGTGTGTGAAAGGGACAGAGAGGGAGGGAGAGAGAGAGTCTGCATCTGAATCATTCCATCCAACATCATTGCACTGAATGTATCAATGAATGTTTAAAGTAGTCACTAATAATGAAGTGAAAAACTGAATGAAAAGTGTTTCACTTTCATTCCAAGATTGCACAATAGTAGCCAGCACCTGCTCTGTATAACTTTGCAGCAACTTCTAAGTTCTGTGGATCAGAGGGAGGCCATTGATATTCAGTGCTTCAGCATTTTAGGGTGGAAAGGTCGAGTGATCCGGTGTGTGGGCAGCTTCGTCCTCTACTGTCCCCCCCGTCAGGTCTCTTCACTGGCCGCCTGCTGCGGAGCAGATGGAGTTTCTGCGTCACCTCACGGGGGCAGCTGGCAACCTGCGCGCCCAGCCGCCAGCACAGCTGACCTTTAAGTGATGCTGCTCTTACACAGCTGAGGAGAGAGGGAGAGAGGGAAAGAGGGAGGGGGGGAGGGAGAGAGGGAGAAAGATGAGAGAGAGAGACTTGCATATGCACCAGGGAAGCAGATGTTTCTATCACACACCAATTGTTCTTCTTTTCCCTACATGTACTGTCTTTCGTGTTAAATTGACTTTCCTAGTCAGAGAACATCTTGCCAGAGAGATGAGAGAAGGACTGTATTGAATGTGCTGTCAGCTATAACAGCCAATAGCCTTCTTAAACTGTCATAACCAACATTTTCTCTATGTACCCCTCAGGGGTTTTTTGTTGTTTGATACTGCATGGCTTGAATGTACAAGCTCTCTTGTAACTGAAGCTGTAAGGGTTCTCTTGCATTAGTGCATTTCCGTGACTTTGTCTAGCAGTGGTTAAACTGGCCGTGTTGTCAAATCCCTACGAGGGCTCTTGTCCAGATGTCTCTTCCCTACCTTGTCGATGTGTCACTTTGACTTTGTCACATTTCATAGCAAGCATGTGTGAACTTTTCCTAGCGACATATGTGGAAGAGCAGACACAGAGAGGGCTTGCAATGAGGTTATGGGAACATCTGTCTCACACACATACACACAAACACACACATATGCATGTATGCATGCACACATGCATCCATCAAGAACCCTGATGTCATTTGTTAATGAACACCCATGACTATAGCAGGTCAAGGCCTCTGAAGGAAGAGGATAAGCCCAGTGAATGGCACGCCTGCCTGTGTTTGCTGAGTGATGGGAGGGGAACACGTCACTAATTGTTCATTAATGAAGTGTCCACAGGTTTGCTGGGCTGAATGGAGGCAGTTTGCCCTTGTTTGCATGACAAAGGTTAACCCTGCCCTCTGTAGAGGGAGAGGGAGAGAGAGAGAGACAAGAGAGAGAGAACCTCATCCAGATTGGTGGTGGTGTCCCACAACACAATATCACTGGCATGCCTGTGCTTTAGAAGACCGAGCAGAATTCAATAGCCTTGATAGATGGTTATTGATCAAGGATCTGGTGCTCTGTTTGAACTGTTGTGTCACACTGCTATAGCGTTGGATCTCATCTTAGATCTGGTCTTTTTCAGTCGCCTTGCCAGGCCTTCAAAGACCAGCGCTCTTCTCCGGTCTGCACATTCAGACACTTCAGCGGTGAGCGTGCTTTCATCTGCCATGCAAAGTTCTAAATGGCTGGGCCACCTTCCAAATGTTTCACGATGTTGCTACGCACACATGCCGAGTACTGTTGCTCGGTGGACGAAAACAGATAGGGGGTAATTTAGAGGCTTTGTTGCACAATAAGGGTTTTTCACAACTTTATAACAAGGGGGAAGAAAGCATTCAGATTGTTCCTCTTTTAAGAGAACCATTACACTAAAGGTTTATGGTGTAGAACTGCTGGCTATAAACGCATGGTGGAAACACTGGCCTTTTATCTGCCAAGTCAAAGTCGCTAGTCTCCTGCTCACATTGTCAAAAGGGTTCAAGGCCACACACACACACACACACACACACACACACACACACACACACACTCACCCACCAGGGCCAACTTTTGTTAATTCGTTTGTGTTTCCATAAATGTCTACATTTCTGCAATAAATAATTTAAATGTACTCAAAAAGGAACAATTTATGTAGAAAAAGTGCTGGAATGTTTGCTGGAGGTGTTTCTGAGGTGAAGCTCATGTACTGTATGTGTGCTCTGTAAAAGCAGTAACAACGTCTCAGTTTTTAACATAAAAGGCTCTTTAAGTTGTTCACAAGATATATGCTAATCTGTAGCTGCACCATGACCTAAGACCCAGTTTGATGTGACAGTACTTTCAGGGTCTCCTCCTTACAGCTTAACATATAGAGGCCATGACAAGCTATGATGAGTCATGGCAGACTCTGAGCTCCATGACCCAACTTTCTTTAGGCTGTGGGTATTATGTGTGTGTAAAAACATTCGAATTATTTAATATCTAGGGTTAGCATTCATCACAAGAGCTACCCCATGTGGTGGAGTATAAAAAAAACAAACAAACAAAACAAAAACAGTTCTCAGTGGAAAGAGCAGGAGGTAAACAGGCGATCTCTGGTCTTAATGTTCTTTACCTTCCCATACCAAGGTCTGCATTCTGTGAGCACCAGCCTGTCAACAACTGACCCCTCACTATTATCACCAGTTCAGAAATCATGCATGGACCTTTTCACTCTGCCAGACATTCTTTTGGACTCTTCCTTCTTTTACATCACCCTTTCTTTTGCGCACAGCTTCAGGTAAGGAGGTAAGCATGCACCTCGAACATGACAGACAGAGGCCCACCAAAAGAAGTCCAACCAGAGGCTTTTCTTTGCCTTTTACCTACTGTGCTCTATTGACATTTTCTTGTTTCTCCCCATTCTTTCACAGCAGGTGGCTCAGAACTTTGTTGTGTGTGTGTGTGTGTATGTTTCCAGAGCCCTGCACCTGTGAGTGAAATCAGCATTTATGATAAACACCCATGCCCATCTCCTCCCACATACCAAGGACAAAGGCAGGTGGAGAGAAAGCCCCCATACACACACACCCCCACCCCTCCTCGTGTTCCAGCTCTTTTGAGTTTGCAGCATTTTGAGTGCTCATGTTTTCCCGAGGCCACTCTTTACCTGCTCTCCCTGGTTTCTTCTCCTCCTCATTTCCCCTCAGGAGAAGAGACGAAGGCTCTTTCACTTACACCTGTTTGACACACAGCAGTGCTCTCACGGGAGCGCAGATCTTTCATGGAATGCCACCCTGGCCTTTGTGATGTATAATTGACCTCACCTGTCTTTTCTCACTGTGGCCCGCCATCTGCAAGCAGTTCTGACCGCTGCCTATTTTCTTTGTGCCAAAGAAAATGTGTGTTTACTCTTCCGAAACAAAACTACAACTCTGAAAGCAGGCTTGCTTTCCTGGTGAAACTCAGAGAGAGCTCACCGCTGAATTTAGATAATAATTATGCGTTGTGTTTCCAAATCAGACCCTTCCTGCACTGACGGTATCTTTTTTTTTAACCGCTGACTTTTTTAAAATATTATTTTTACATCTCACCAGAGTGCAGGTTCCAAAACCGCTCCGATCATTTGAGTGTTTTCTCTCGTGTTGCTGTTGGAAGTTGACATGTGCAGGGCTGCCAAAGTTGGCTTGTGCCTGAAGCCTCTGCTAAGCCATGAACTAATTCATCTCCCCAATCAGGAGTCAAAATAAAACCTCCAGATTAGTTTGAAGATCACTGCTGGGTTGGAAGGGGGGGGGGGGGGTAGTCTTTCCTTAATCTGGATAGTATTGCAAAAGCCCCCTCTACCGCTACACAACCACAAGCATGCATGCACATGTACCACATGTATAATTTAATGTACAGCATATGAATGCATATCGTTTTAGATTTATTCCAGAGTTTTTCTTTTTAAATGTCCAGACCATGTCTTTTCTTCTCAGCTGCATGACAAAAGAAGTTTTTCAGAGACAGGTTGATTTTCAACAGAGCTCTGCCCTCTGTATCCACAGACCTTTGGGCCATTTGATTCTGCTTGTGTAACAGCACACTTTCTCACTCTGCTTATGGCTCTGGGCCAAAGAAAAAAGATCCTAAAGCATATCTTCCTGCAGCAGAATCAAACAGTCTGTGCAGTCTGGTCAAAATGAGCAAGTGACTGCTAGAGTTATTTAGGTTGCAATGAAGGTAAATGTTTAGAACATTTTGCACAGAAATCAACAAAGTGAAATGCTTTTAATAAATAAAAAGAATGTGCAAGGCTTTGATGACAGCTAGGATGCAGCTGCAATTTCCTGTTCTTGTAGTCTAAGACATGATGATGAGTAATTTGTAGCAGACACACACATACAAACACATGCATACACACATACATATACACGCAAACACGTGCACACACACACAATTACACACGAACACATTAATCATTATACAATCTAATATTTAATTTGTTTTTGTCAGGACTCTGGTCAGGTTAACACTAGTTAGGCTAACACTGGTCAGGTTAAAACTAGTTAGGTTAACACTGGTTAGGTGCTTTTGACATTCGTAAACCAGGTTCCCTGGATGGAATCATGTTAATTAAACATTTGATTATTGTTTCTGGGAAATATCCAGCATACTTGTTCATTCTTGGAACTATTTTGAGAAATTGAATTTATTTATCCAGTCCTGTACATCCCAATGGAATGTTTGCATGTGTATCAGTTCTGGCAATACCCCCTGCTGACGTGATGATTAATTGACCATACCACAATATAGGAGTTATTTTATTCAATTTTGTGTTACCTGTATCACAAGCTGTATCATTTGAACCGATTCAGGTTCTGGGCAGTCACAGTCTAATAGTGGAAACTGTATGTGCATGGTTCTGCGCATTTTTCAGACTCAGTGGTATGCGGCTCTGATTCTTATTCTGGGGTAAAAGTGGTTTCAAATCTGCCTTCTTGTAACAAGCAGTAGTTTATGCATGACTACTAAATCATTGTTATTGTGACACGTCACTAATTTGAGTTGAAGTATAGTTTTGAATGAAAACAGCTATTGGCATTTCACGTACTTTAGAGACAAGCTAAACTAGATAAATATCGTAAATTGAGACATTTTATGCACAGTGCGTGAAAACTCATTTACATTTACATTTACGGCATTTAGCAGACACTCTTATCCAGAGCGACTTACAAAAGTACTGTGTTCAGTCAGAATATGCATCTCTATCTAGTATAAACAGGTTTAAGTCCAAACTACTCGAGCTCAAGCACTGCCATAAACAGTTTCCAGTGCTGATGCCTAGAAAGAAGACAACAAAATATAAGATTAGACACAGTGCAATACCTAGAAAGACTGAAATACCTACAAGACTACATGCAGTATAAGTGCAATACTTAGCAAGTGTTCCTAAAGATAAAGTGCAAAACTCTCCCTTAATGATGTTATATACTGTGTTTTCCCTGTTCTATTCACATTAAGGCATGATGTCTTGTCCATTGTAATTCCACCATTTGGCAGGAACAGACACTAATCAACATCAAATGTCTAGTATATCTGGTTCCCTATTTCTCCATAACACCTCCACTTGGAACTGTATAAAGAATCTTCATATGGAGCTAAAGTTTTTTCCGTTTATCTTATATAAACATTTTTGTTTTTCAAAAACAGGCATCTGTGTTATTTGTGTGCTTATTTACACTTGATTTATGCTTAGTGTAATACCAAGAATGCATTTGACAATGTTAGAAAGTTGTTAACACCCTTACTGATATATTTAATGACTGTTACTGGCCATAATTCGAGTTTCCATAGACTTGAAAATTGCCTTCTTGGAAAATTTCATTTGGAAAATGGTATTAAAAGAAGATGGAATTAATCTGAATTAATCTGTCAATTAAATTTAAGAAATGTGTTTTTGGGATTTTATGGATTAGAGGTGCACCCAGAACAGATGCAGTGCCACACCAGCGCTGTCAGTATACTGTGAACAAACATTTCTTATTTTATAGATGGTGTTTCTTTTAAGCTTTGTTTCAAGACAGTCTAATAGGACATGAGGACTATAAGACATAACTGACATTCACAGATGCTGGTCATAGTGTGTTTGTGCATTTTATGTCATTTTACAACAAAACAAAACTCGGTTACAGACTTGCTTGGCAGACTTATTTGTCATTACAATGTTGTGTGTTGAGATACATTACAAAAAGCATTTTTCATGAAGTGTAAATTTTTGGTAGTTCTTAACACACAAGGGTTTTAATTTGCATGCTGAAAGGCCAAACAGAATGCTGTAACACGAATGGTGGAATATCAAACAGATCACGAGAACATAAATGTTGGGAGAATGGGCAGATCACATGTTGGAATCAAACAAATCACTGTAACTTGAATATTGGAACATTGAACAGTTCGTACATTGTAATATCAAATAGATTACTGTGACTTACAAGTTGGAATAGCAAATTTAGAGAAATAGCCTTACCTGGAGATTCACATTTGCTGAAACACTACAATACCACATTCCAAGGACTATACATAACTATAATGTTGGAGTGTATTTGTACTAATGCATATTACAGACGTTAGGAACTTGCACAGACTGGCTGTATACCAGATGAAGGCTGTGATGTCATCTGCAGCCTGGGATGACTGCTGATGTCCTGCCCTAGCAAGCTTAAACAAAGTTCTTCCCTAGTCTAGAACATCAACAATAATATCAGCATGGTGGCAAGACTTTCAGGAAGATGAGCAGAGTAAGAAGTACCTACCACTTCTTCAGGAGGTGGGAAGGAGTGATAATAAGTGGGAAACTGCTATTACACATTCAACCTGTAAAACAAACCATGACCTTAGAAGAGTTTAGAATACATTTCTCCAGTTTGTAGCAGTTCAAGTTGCTGCAAAAAAGCTGCAAAGTACCAGAGGGGAAAAAAGTGATTAACAAGTTTTTTTTAAGGGTTGTTTTCAGTAAGTGACACCAACTGTCAAATATGAAGGAACAAATGTGATGGTCTGGGTCTCTTTAGCTGGATCCAGAGTTGGCCAGAATCCTGACCCAAAGAGCCGACCACAGCATTTTACAGCACTATGCTGTACCTTCTATTCTACATCTACTTGATCAGGGGCTCCTCCAGGCTATTTCAGTACTACTTTAGAAGATGAGAGCAGGCTTCAAATCATGGAATGGCTAGTCTACAAATGCAACATCTTACCACACAACACATTTAATAAAATGATTAATTGATTCCTTTTTCATCTCTAAGTAAGTTTTTTTCTATGCTTTAATTTTAGAGTACAAAGATGTGTGAATTTCAATTTAAATTGGAATAATTGGATTGCCTGTGTGAGTTCATGGGTGCAGTGTTGGAATGTGGGGAACATGACAAAACACAGACTCTTGAAGACTTAGTTTTATGGTTTTACTTCCAGGTCAAGATTGAGAGCTGCCGTACAATCCAGAAGCCAACACTGTGCAGGCAGCAATGTACAGAGACAAGACAGTCTGGGTCAATACTACAGGAAAACAGGCATAGGCAAGCAAATGTACAAAGGGGCAAATAAGAGGCCAAGACAATAAACACAAATGGTCAATAAATGCTCATAATGCTTTCTGAGTAATCGGCTAGAAGAAATCCTTGTTTTATAGGGGTAGATAATGAGGAATAGGTCCGAGCTAATAGTTAGGGGAGGGGGATGTTGGTAGGTGTCACCAGGAATTCTGGGGGTTGGAGTCTCTGGAGCTGTGTAGCATGACAAGGGCAGTATTTTTGCTGGCCCTTGGATTGCATTCTTCTGGACTGATATTAATGTCTTTCCTTGGTGTTGACCTTGCACGCCCTCTCTATTTCTTCTTTCCATCCATAGCACTTCTCCAACTTCTCATATTCCTTACTTTGGATATTTTCACTACTTGGGACTGCCACATCTATTTAAAATACAGTTATCTGCACCTTCTTGTCCACTATCACAATGTGTGTGGTTGTGTACCTGTATATAGTTTCTTAATTGTGCCTCTTAATTGTGTTTCTTAGTGTATGATTTCCCTGCCAACATATTGCATCCTTTTACTTGTCTCAGAGGCAATGAATGAATAGTAACCCCTGCTTTGATCAACCTAGTGCCTTGTGCTTGATCTTGTAGTACCATGATCGTTAACTCTATCCTTCAGTCCTGTCTTTTCCAGCCATTGGTAGGACTGTCTTATATCAGTCATATCTGCTATCTGTTGGTGGTACTTTCCATTGACGGATCTATCCTGCCATGGTACCCATATCCCCCATTTAACTTCCTTAGGAGCCATTGCTAGAATCTATGGGTGTTTCGCACCTCTCCCTGGACAGTGAAACAAACAAATAAACTATCTATCTATCTATCTATCTGTCTGTCTGTCTGTCTGTCTGTCTGTCTGTCTATCTATCTATCTATCTAATGTTATGGGGGGATAGTATACTCATATTCTGATGCCTACTTCAGCATCATTACAGTGGGGAGAACAAGTATTTGATACACAAGTATTTTCCCACTTGCAAAGCATGTAGAAGACTGTAATTTTTATCATAGGTACTCTTCAACTGTGAGTGTTGGAATCTAAAACAAAAATCCAGAAAAATACATTGTATGATTTTTAAATAATTAATTTCCATTTTATTGTGTGAAATAAGTATTTGATACACCAGAAAAAAGAAACTTAATATTTGGTACAGAAACCTTTGTTTGCAATTACAGAGATCAGACGTTTCCTGTAGTTCTTGACCAGGTTTGCACACACTGCAGCAGGGATTTTGGCCCACTCCTCCATACAGATCTCCTCCTGAGCCTTCAGGTTTCGGGGCTGTCGCTGGGCCACACGGACTTTAAGCTCCCTCCAAAGATTTTCTATTGGATTCAGGTCTGGAGACTGGCTAGGCCACTCCAGGACCTTAAGATGTTTCCTACGGAGCCAATCTTTAGTTGCCCTGGCTGTGTGTTTTGGGTCGTTATCATGCTGGAAGACCCAGCCACGACCCATCTTCAGTGCTCTTACTGAGGGAAGGAGGTTGTTGGCCAAAATCTCACGATACATGGCTCCATCCATCCTTCCCACAATACGGTGCAGTCGTCCTGTCCCCTTTGCAGAAAAGCATCCCCAAAGAATGATGTTTCCACCGCCATGCTTAACGGTTGGGATGGTGTTCTTGGGGTTGTACTCATCATTCTTCTTCCTCCAAACATGACGAGCGGAGTTTAAACCAAAAGTTCTATTTTTGTCTCATCAGACCACATGACCTTCTCCCATTCCTCCTCTGGATCATTCAGATGGTCATTTGCAAACTTCAGACAGGCTTTGACATGCGTTGGCTTGAGGAAGGGCACCTTGCGTGCACTGCAGGATTTTAATCCTTGACGGGCGTAGAGTGTTACTGATTGTTTTCTTTGAGACTGTGGTCCCAGCTCTATTCAGGTCATTGACCAGGTCCTGCCGTGTAGTTCTGGGCTCATTCCTCACCTTCCTCAAGATCATTGATGCTCCACGAGGTGAGATCTTGCATGGCACCCCAGACCGAGGGAGATTTTCCATTATTTTGTATTTCTTCCATTTTCTAATAATTGCACCAACAGTTGTTGCCTTCTCACCAAGCTGCTTGCCTATTGTCCTGTAGCCCATCCCAGCCTTGTGCAGGTCTACAATTTTATCCCTGATGTCCTTATACAGCTCTCTGGTCTTGGGCATTGTGGAGATGCTGGAGTCTGATTGATTGAGTGTGTGGACAGGTGTCTTTTATACAGGTAACGAGTTCAAACAGGTGCAGTTAATACAGGTAATGAGTGGAGAACAGGAGGGGCTTCTTAAAGAAGAACTAACATGTCTGTGAGAGCCACAATTCTTACTGGTTGATAGATGATCAAATACTTATTTCACACAATAAAATGGAAATTAATTATTTAAAAATAATACAATGTATTTTTCTGGATTTTTGTTTTAGATTCCATCACTCACAGTTGAAGAGTACCTATGATAAAAATACAGTCTTCTACATGCTTTGCAAGTGGGAAAACCTGAAAAATCAGCAGTGTATCAAATACTTGTTCTCCCCACTGTACATACATGTATCACCATGTAACAACGTTCAAAATAATCTCAAACTGGTTTCAACTGTCTATATTGTTTTGTATATACACTCACCTGCCACTTTATTAGGTACACCTTGCTAGTACCATGTTGGACCCCCTTCAGAACTGCCTTAATCCTTCATGGCATAGATTCAACAAGGTACTGGAAACATTCCTCAGAGAGTCTGGTCCATATTGACATGATAGCATCCCGCAGTTGCTGCAGATTTGTCGGCTGCACATCCATGTTCTCCCATGGGCCCACCACCTGTGGGAGAGGTAGTAGTAGGGGTTCGGTGCATTGTGGTTTGGGCGGTGGCCGAAGGCGGGGGCCTTGGCGTGCCGACCCTCGGTTACTGAAGCTGGCTCTTGGGACATGGAACGTAACCTCTCTGGGTGGGAAGGAGCCTGAGCTGGTGTGTGAGGCTGAGAGATACCAACTAGATATAGTTGGGCTCACCTCCACACACAGTCTGGGTTCTGGAACCAATCCTCTCGAGAGAGGCTGGACTTTATTCTTTTCTGGAGTTGCCCAGGGTGAAAGGCGGAGGGCTGGAGTGGGCTTACTCATAGCTCCCCGGCTCGCTGCCTGTGTGTTGGGGTTTTCCCCAGTGGATAAGAGGGTTGCTTCCCTGCGCCTTAGGGTCGGGGAAGGGGCTCTGACTGTTGTTTGTGCTTATGCACCGAATGGCAGTTCGGAGTACCCGGCCTTCTTGGAGTCCTTGGAGGGGGTACTGGAAGGTGCCCCTTCTGGGGATTCCATTGTTCTGCTGGGGGACTTCAATGCTCACGTGGGCAATGACAGTGGGACCTGGAAGGGCGTGATTGGGAGGAACGGCCTCTCCGATCTGAACCCGAGTGGTGTTCTGTTGTTGGACTTCTGTGCTCGTCACAGTTTGTCAATAACGAACACCATGTTTGAGCACAGAGGTGTCCATAAGTGCACATGGCACCAGGACACCTTAGGTCGCAGTTCGATGATCGATTTTGTAATCGTATCGTCGAACTTGCGACCGTGTGTCTTGGACACTCGGGTAAAGAGAGGAGTCAAGTCAAAAAAAAAAAAAAAAGTCAAGCCACATTGTCAATTGTGATTTTCACCCCAATCGAAATTTGTCCTCCGCATTTACCCATCTGTGCAGTCAGAACACACACACACACACACACTAGTGATAACTAGGGGGCTGTAGTGCACACGTGCCCAGAGCGGTGGGCAGCCCTAGCCCGGCGCCCGGGGAGCAGTTGGGGTTAGGTGCCTTGCTCAAGGGCACCTCAGTCATGGCCTCAGGCCTGGGAATCAAACCCACGACCCTCCGGTCACAAGACTGGTTCCCTAACCACCAGACCATGACTGCCAGACCAGGAGCTGAACTGTCAACCGATCACCACCTAGTGGTGAGTTGGATCAGATGGCGGGCGAGGATGCCAGACAGACCTGGCAGACCCAAACGTATTGTGAGGGTTTGCTGGGAACGTCTGCAGACAGGTACAGGGGGGCCAAGCGGATCGCGGCTTTGACTGTCGCAGAGGCAAAAACTCGGGTGTGGGAAGAGTTTGGTGAGACCATGGAAAGCGACTTTCGATCGGCTCGAGGAGGTTCTGGCAAACCGTCAGGCAACTCAGGAGGGGAAAAGCGTTTCCCGACCAACACTGTATACAGTGAGGCTGGGGATCTGCTGACCTCGACTGGGGATGTCATTAGGCGGTGGAAGGAATACTTCGAGGATCTTCTCAATCCCACCACCACGTCTTCCATAGAGGAGGCAGAACCAGAGGACTCGGGCGGGGGTTTGCCCATCACTAGGGCTGAGGTGACCAGGGTAGTTGTGAAACTCCTTGGAGCCAAGGCTCCGGGGGAGGATGAGATCCGTCCTGAGTTCCTTAAGGCTCTGGATGTTGTGGGACTGTCTTGGTTGACACGTCTTTGCAACATCGGCGTGTACATCGGGGGCAGTGCCTCTGGATTGGCAAACCGGGGTGGTGGTTCCCCTTTTTAAGAAAGGGGACCGGAGAGTGTGCTCCAACTATCGGGGATCACACTTCTCAGCCTCCACGGTAAGGTCTATGCAGGGGTTCTGGAGAAGAGAGTCCGTTCGATAGTCGAATCTCAGTTACAAGAGGAACAATGTGGATTCCGTCCTGGTCGTGGAACACTGGACCAACTTTTCACCCTTGCGAGGGTCCTAGAGGGTGCATGGGAGTTTGCTCAACCAGTCCACATGTGCTTTGTGGATTTGGAAAAGGCATTCGACCGTGTCCCTCGGGGATTCCTCTGGGGGGGTGCTCCGGGAGTATAGGGTACGGGGCCCGTTGCTACGGGCTACCCAGTCCCTGTACAAACGGAGCAGGAGTTTGGTTCGCATGGCCGGCAGTAAGTCAGACTGGTTTCCGGTGGGAGTTGGACTCCGCCAAGGCTGCCCTTTGTCACCGGTTCTGTTCATAACTTTTATGGACAGAATTTCTCGGCGTAGCCAAGTGGCGGAGGGGTTCGGTTTGGTGGCCTCAGGATTCCACGCCTTCTCTTTGCAGATGATGTGGTCCTGTTGGCATCATCGGGCCGAGACCTACAGCTCTCGCTGGATCAGTTTGCAGCCGAGTGCGAGACGGCTGGGATGAGAGTCAGCACCTCTAAAACTGAGACCATGGTACTCAGTCGGACAAGGGTGGAGTGCCCTCTCTGGGTCGGGAGTGAGTCCTTGCCTCAAGTGGAGGAGTTTAAGTATCTCGGGTTCTTGTTCACTAGTGAGGGAAGGATGGAACGAGAGATTGACAGGCGGATCGGTGCTGCGGCTGCAGTATTGCGGTCGCTGTACCGGACCGTTGTGGTGAAGAGAGAGCTGAGCCAAAAGGCAAAGCTCTCAATTTACTGGTCAATCTACGTTCCGACTCTTACCTATGGTCACGAGCTTTGGGTAGTGACCGAAAGAATGAATCGCGAATACAAGCGGCGAAATGAGTTTTCTTCGCAGGGTGTCTGGGCTCTCCCTTAGAGATAAGGTACGGAGCACAGTCATCCGGGAGGGGCTCGGAGTAGAGTCGCTGCTCCTCCACGTTGAGGTGGTTCGGGCATCTGGTTCGGATGCCTCCTGGGCGCCTGCCTAGGGAGGCGCTCTGGGCATGTCCAACTGGGAGGAGGCCCCGGGGAAGACCCAGGACACGCTGGAGAGATTATATCTCTCGGCTGTCCTGGGAACGCATTGGTATCCCCCAGAAGAGCTGGAAGAGGTGGCTGGGGAGAGGGAAACCTGGGCCTCTTTGCTTAGGCTACTGCCCCCGCGACCCGGACCCGGATAAGCGGAAGACAATGGATGGATGGATGGACATCCATGTTGCGAATCTCCCGTTCCCGTAAAGGTGCTCTATTGGATTGAGATCTGGTGAGTGTGGAGGCCAGTGTGGATGGACATGGTCAGCAACAATACTCAGGTAGGCTGTGGCGTTGACACGAAGCTCAATTGGTACTAATGGGCTAGGAAAATATCCTCCACACCATTGCACCACCACCACCAGCCTGACCCATTGATACAAGGTGGATGGATCCATGCTTTCATGTTGTTGACGCCAAATTCTGACCCTACCATCCGAATGTCACAGCAGAAATCGAGACTCATCAGACCAGGCAACATTTTTCCAATCTTCTATTGTCCAATTTTGCTGAGCCTTGTAGCCTCAGTTTCCTGTTCTTAGCTGACAGGAGTGACACCCAGTGTGGTCTTCTGCTGCTGTAGCCTGTCCGCCTCAATGTTTGACGTGTTGTGCGTTCAGAGATGCTCTTCTGTATGCCTCGGTTGTAACAACTGGTTATTTGAGTTACTGTTGCCGTTCTATCAGCTTGAACCAGTCTGGCCACTCTCCTCTGACCTTTGGTATCAACAAGGCATTTGTGCCCACAGAACTACCGCTCACTGGATATTTTCTCTTTTTCAGACCATTCTCTGTAAACCCTAGAGATGGTTGGTTGTGTGTGAAAATCTCAGTAGAACAGCAGTTTCTGAAATACTCAGACCAGCCCATCTGGCACCAACAACCATGAGTAGGTACCATGCCAAACCAGCAGGTGGCAGTACCACTGGAATTACATCAAACAAGCTTGATTCGACGGAAGAAAGGGTGTGTCTAAAGTATGCGAAATTCAGGTGTTTAAATACCTTGATCAGCTCCACCATCGCTCTCTCTCTCTGGTTTGATCTTCACCAAGGTTAGACCTATTTGAGAGGCTCCGCCATCTCTCTCTGGTTTGACCCTTGCTGAGGTTAGACCTATTTAAGAGAGGATCCGCCATAGCTCTCTCTGGTTTGATCTTCACCAAGGTTAGACCTACTTAAGAGAGGCTCTGCCATCTCTCTCTGGTTTTCCTTATTGAGAGCACACAAACTTTGGTATGACTAACAGCAAACAGCTGAAAGTCGCATTTCTTAATTAACGAGCACAAGCAACGGTGCAATCCAACAACAGACTGATCAACGTCGCCACAGCAACAGATTCACCGATCTACTTCTATCAAGCTTGCTAACGCAGCCACACGGACTGAAACAAAGGCGATCAATTCCCTGTCGTTAAACCGAGGATGAGACTCACATTCCTGGACTCCGTATCCAGAAGGACTATCCCCAGGACACCAGGACGACGTCGCTTTTATCAACAAGGAACCTGTGGTGGAAATTCCCTCCTAATTCTGGGAGAATTCAGCGAGGACGATGAAACCACCCAAAATCCTCAACACGTGAGAATCTAACCGCTGGGCATAGCTTCTCAAAGGGCATAATTATTTGAACTGCAGACTTAACCAAGTTTCAGTTAAGACATTCTGTTTATGTTCAGCTTTCTTTAAGACAATCCAGATTTGTTCATACAAAGTTCTCTGTGCTGTGCATGCAATCTCTGTCTAATTTATAACCGATATTGTCTTCCCCATTCTCAGACACACCACATTAATTTTTAGTTATTAAGCCAGCGCTATTATCCTTTGTTCTGACCACGTTAGAATAAACCAGCTGAGCTCATTAACATACAGCCATGCTACTCTACTGTTCAAAGTCGGCGCCATTTTAGTTGCTTTGCTCTCCATAGGAGAACAGAGATTACAACTCCCGCCTCCTCACACGCGCACGCCCGCACAAGCGCGCGCACACATTTACTCTCCCCCTTTTACACATTCACACACACTAGATGCCGAGTCTTCACTGTAAATATACTGATCCCTGTTGATGCTGTTTGTTTAGAGTAGTTGGTTTTAAATAAATATATCATTTATTTTCACCAATTTGTCTGTGTTGTCATTCAAAAGTGGTTGCTGCCAAAACCTCCAAACAACTCATAGTTAAATCCTTCAGATACCAAACCATTTAGTTGAGAACTAAATGTTGTGGTTCTGGTGCAATTTGAATATGAGACTGATTCTCAATTAATGAGACTGATTCTAAATTAAGGTAAAACAAATGAATCTATTTTAAAGGATTAGTAGGTGAAACCCCTACACATGCCACGTTCAAAGTCACTTAAATCGCCTTTCTTCCCCATTCTGATGCTTGGTTTGACTGGCCATGTCTATATGCCTAAATGCATTGAGTTGCTGCCATGTCCTGATTGGCTGATTCGACATTTGCGTTAATGAACAGGTTGGACAGGTGTACCTAATGAAGTGGCCGGTGTGTATATATATATATATATATATATATATATATATATATATATATATATATATATATAAAACATTTAAAGATAAGCCACTAGATTAAAATGCCTTTATGACAATGAAAAAACATGTATAACTAAACTCTATGTGCACTAGAAAAACATTATCTTTTGGCCTTGCAGGATTTAAAGCAGGAAGCCATTTCTCCTTTCTCCTCCTATAACCTTGTTGTTTACTTTTTGTGATAGATTTACCATAATAACATTCTGTGTCCTATTCATCACTGACCTTCAAAATATGAGGCATGTATTTACGATAAAGTCCTGGTGCGTCATGATTCGTCCTTCTGAGTCACTGGGTCTTCATAGCGATCTTCAAGAGAAACACTCACAGCCTATTTAAAGTGTTCTATAATCTCCTCTCACACACACAGATTAACAGCCCCTCCTAGGTGACATTCATGTTAATGTATTTAATAGTTCCAGATCATTTTAGGTTGACATGTACACAGGTATGTATATATATATTGATATAGAAATAGGTTCCTTTAAGGAGACCCCAGTCATCAGATGATAATCTCTCTGGGTGAAATGTTGGTAATAGGAGGATTTAGAGTGATTAGTGTCTTAGGTGCAAGTTGTGCCTTGTCACTCTTCCCTCTCCTTTATCCGCAGATTGACAGTCAGTAAACCTTCTAACCCTCCTTGAGCTACTGTACAGGTGAAGGAAGATATTACACTCAGCCAGCTCATTAAGAATAGCAAGTCTCTAGGTGAATAGCATTAAGAATAGCAAGTCTCAAGAGTAAATAAAAGGGAAAGCTCACCTTCACATCTTCTGAAATGTTACCATGACCACTGTCCATATAAATGGTGAACGCAAAGGCACCTGAGATTAATTTGGGATGCTTGTCCTGACAGGAAAGTCGTTTAGTTTGTTTTAGTGTGTTTTAGTATGGTGAAATATGGAATCAGGTCTTTGTCTGTTCTCTGCAGAGCAGACTGTTCATCACTGCCAAGTGAAATAGTAGACCTATGCATGTACAATGACGATACTCATCTTGTATAATTAGATTAAGATTATTTTACACAATCTGCAGGGCGGTGTGCATAAATCCTATAATCATACAACTATAATACTTCAGAGATGACCAATAAACATTTCTGACACTGATAGAAATTCATAGTAAAAGTAGTAATTGTTAGAAATGTAAATAATTTATCCTTATCCATTCCACAAATTCTATTCCATTCCTTTGATACATTTATATCCATCGATATATAATATTATGTTTCTTTCAGTATTTTAATACTTTGAATACACTATGTGCAACTGAAATATTTAATCTACAATATTTGTTTGTGTATTTTTTGGCAAATAAACTTGGTGGATATATTTATGATATGTGGTTTTTAATATATAATTTATTGTATCCTTGAGGAGCTGGCCAAGTCACAGATCTGTGTATAAACAATACAAAAGGCAAGGTCAGCCACATAATTAAAGTTCTTAAATTCAGCTGCATTTCTGCTAAGCACGCAATACTTGGCAGGTGAACTGTGAGGAATATTCTGGAATAATTAGACCCGATAGTGCATTAGTTAGGGATTACCATTTAAGTGTGGGTTTAGACAAAGGGAAACATAGAAATACACACACAGACACCCACAGCAAAATCTCTACACAAGCCTCATTACAGTGAAAAAATAATGACATATACATGTCGAGATTTAAACCCTGGACTGCAATTGGCACATAATTATTCTAACCCCTCACACAAAACATGCGAGGGCTGGTTCTACAATAACAGCCCATGGGACTCTTCCACCTCGACCTGACAACCCTTTGAAATATTTTCATGACATACTCACACTCTTACATATATTTAAAGAATGGGGGTTGAGTCTACAACCATGGGTTTCTAGCCAGTGACTTAGTAGAATGTTTGAGATTTTTCAAAAACAAAGTTATAAGTGTATATATATATATATATATATATATATATATATATATATATATATATATATAGATAGATAGATAGATAGATAGATAGATAGATAGATAGATAGATAGATAGATAGATAGCAAATAGCAAAGTGCTTCTGAATTAACAGGAGGAACCAGGTTATATATGAAAACGTAGATGTTTAAATCAGCACATTCATTCCTTGAGGTTCTAAAGTTCCAATAGCATAGATTTTCTTTTAATTTTCTAATTTAATTGCTGCCATAGCAACAACACATATGTTATTAATACAACACAAGTCTTCACTTGGTTTCTCCAATATAA
Source organism: Brachyhypopomus occidentalis (assembly GCA_020368025.1). Taxonomy (NCBI): domain Eukaryota; kingdom Metazoa; phylum Chordata; class Actinopteri; order Gymnotiformes; family Hypopomidae; genus Brachyhypopomus; species Brachyhypopomus occidentalis. Next base: position 132,812 of record JAGXOD010001399.1, on the reverse strand, counting down.
AGCTGAATACATCTCTTGCAAGTAATATAATAGACAACTCCTGTGTTGTGTATATCTTATTGTACACTGTGGCTATCTAGAATATATATATATATATATATATATATATATATATATATATATATATATATATATATATATATATATATATATGATAAGATATACATATATGAATTTAATTTCAATATATTTAAAGAGATGTCTTCTTTTATTATGCAGTGCATGTGCTTGTGAGTGTCATTATTTCAATTCCAAAACCACAAGAGGATTTGGCAACAAATCTCCTTAAGATAACAGTTTCTCAGTTGCCAGAGTATTTGGAATGTGGCTTTCTTCCAACTAATTTTTTCCAACTAATGTGTAAAATGCTTGATTTGGTGTTCCAACTACCCAAATGGGCCTCTCAATCCAAAGTACCAGCATGGCGTTATGTAGGCAACAGACGGGGATCTTCAGGGAGGATCAAGCTTGGGTTAGATACTATCCAAAGGCAAAATGTGTTACGCCCCCAGGCTCTGGGAATAAAAGCACTAATTATAAACAGTTGTGGCCCCTTCAAGTCCTCATACTCTTCCCATTACCCTGTCTTCCCTCTGAATACCAAGGGCCCAGTTTGCTGTTACATCCAGACATCAAATGTATAAGATACTGGCGAAAATCACATAAATGGAGCAAATGACTTATCATAAGGAAAATCTCCACTTACTCACATATGCCAGCCATATATAATGGTTCAACAAACTCCAGGCTCCATATGTGTGAAAACCTCACTTGCAGGATCTGCTAGGATGCTCTCATTAATTGCAACAATGAGCTTATTTTAGCAGCACTGCTAGAGAGGTGGACCAGCTCTAGTTATTGCAAGCATTCCATAAATTATGACCTGTGTCTATCTATTACCTCCACACAACACGAGTTACCAGCCTCAAAATAATGAGATGAATTCACAGAGATTCCCAAGACATTCTTTTTTCCCATCTTTTTGGGCTCTTCCTCCTTACTTTTCCATTTCTTATAAAGGAAACAACTATGATTGTGCCCACTGAGAAATGCCAATTAAACAGTGCCCTGAAGCAAGCCAGAGCAGCACTATGCTTGGGCTGTTCTCCACTTTACGAAAGAGATGGACTGAGAAGCCTATTAATGGACAGCTACTAATTACCATCAATATATAAGACACTACTGGAACAGAGTTGCCCTAGGCACTGTTCAGGGCCTATGCTGCAATATTCCTCAGCGTTGTATTAAAAAAAATTTAACTGGTACCAGTCCTGGCCCTGTTCCCTCTTACCATGCACTTGCTGGGTTGGCTGATTTATGCCTCTGACAGCAAGACAGCATGTACCCACGCTCACCCTATGCTAGTAGCAGTAATGTTTAAAAGTTATCGCACAGATCTCAAGGAGAGGAAAGAGTGATTTATAACCCAGGCTGTCTGACTCGTCTTGCGGTATCCTCCATAAGAGTGGAATTTGTTTAAGAAAGATGCAGTGAGTTTTGACCAGGATTACACTCAAGGTTTTTGCATCCCCCACCCCCTACTCCCGTCTCCAAGGTGACTCTCCAAGGGAGTATCACTTTTATGCAGTGCCATTCCAGAGTGTCTCAACTAACCTCTCAAGTAACCCAGCATCACTGCAATGTAAATCTATTTTACCACACTCAAAACTGCCTTTGACCAAGCATGCAAGCTGATCTGACATTACAGGCAGTGACATTTATAGCTTGTCATGAAGGTACATTATTTGTTATTCTATAAGATCCTGGATCAAATGCCGTATTCTCATCAAATTGCACTTAAGTGTGAAATGTTTAGTGGATTTGGATCTAATCCAGATGGTATCTGTTTTGCTCTTTTGTAGTGATTAGGTTTTCAGTTTGATGGAGATACTGTGTTTGTATCTTAATAGGTATTGCAGTGTTATCCAAAATGGTTAACCATTTTGTTTAAAGGCCCAATTAGGATTGCTGGGACAGCTGTCCTGGGCTAGGAACTCTTCGTGATGCAGAAGAGAAAATGCACAAATTTACAACCACACACTTTGGTGGCCCTCTTGCTGTCCATATGCCCCCTCTGCTGTGCTAAAAATCTAATGTGGTAGTTGACCAATGGTCCCTGAAAGACTCCACAAACTCATGTACATGACAGTTATGAAACCTGCTGTCACAGTCTTAATCAAAAGACACCTCAGCATCTGGAGCTGATAAAGGACACTGATGGTCATCATTGGTGGCAATGCCGCAGTTTAGCATTGAAATTAGAGCCATATTGAGCCAGCAAGTAATCAGTATAGTACTGATTTTGTATCAATGCAGTTTGGTGTATATTGTTATATCAGGGTCTGTGCTAAATGCCACAAATTCAGCTCATCTTCCTGATGTACAAAATGCTATAGCCAAAAATGCACCAGCAAACACTTTAATCAGCAACTTTGATCAAGCTCCAAACACGATCAAGCTCCCCTGGATATGAACCTGTTCCTCATCTTCTCTCCCTTTATCTTCCAGTGATCTTCCTTCCTTAGCTCTTCTTATTCCACTATCTTTTTCTTAATCATTGTGAAGTATCACAATCTCCATGCTGCATACTGAGTTTTTTCTTTGCCTGCCCTACCTGTATCCAGTGGCCCCCTTTCAGACTACATCTCCTGTCTAGCCCTCAGATATCTACCGGACTGTCTGCTGATGCTGACCCTGGTTTGGGTTAGCTTCAATTCAATTCAACTTAATGTCATTATAACAACACAGGGCAGTACAGTACAATGAAACACTGTCAGGCTGCTCTCCAGTGCAGTGTTTGATAGTTTAAAGTTGTAACTATTATGACTGTTGTAAGACTATACAGAGAAACACCAGAGAGATTTCATCTTACATCTGCCTATTTAAAACAACTTTAGATTACTAGGAACTGTTTGAGCCATGCTGGCTTTGCAGCCTGCTCACTGTCATATTAAATGTGATGCAATTTTAACACTTCCCACGTTTTTGTCTGCCTGACACTAAATAACTACCTCTTACTCCCAGCTTCAAAGGAGTAAAATGTAATCTGTTCCTCACTACATCTTGGATCCTTGCATTCAAAAAATGAATAAATCATGAAGCTATCTAATGCTCATTATAACCCTCTGTCCTCGCAAAAGCTTTATTGAAATGAAAATGGTCTGGCTTGCCAGTGGACGTACCAATGCTGTGAATGGATGTGCAGATGCTGTGAAAGGCCGTGCCAATTCCGCCCAAAGACGCCCTGATAATGCCAGTGGATGCTCTGATGCTGTCTCCTACCTGAGGCCCAACATTCACATTGGAGGGACTGCTTGTCTTAGATATAGAACTATAAATATGGACTGCTACTAGCTGCTAGTACCCAATGAAGAATGGGTTCCCTTTTGAGTCTTGGTCCTCCCAAGGTTTTTTCCTAATCCCCACATAGGGAGTTTTTCCTTGCCACAGTCACCCATGTGTTTGTAAAGTTGGTTGTGACAACATGTGTTGTAAAAAGTGCTATATATATAAAATTGACTTGACTTTATTTTCTGATAGGTGACCAGAGTGGTGTTGCTCAGCTTGTGCATGTTGGTGAGGACCAGAGTCTTTTTTACAACCTGCCAAAGGCAATACTTAACATTAGTGAAAAGGAGAGAGTTCAGATGACCTACAACCAGTGGGGAGGACTCAACCATCTTAGGAGCCATGCCATTGGAGCCCCGGTCCCCCAGGAACCTAAGGCAAAGAGATCAGACAAAGGGTCATATTCTTGACAGGTATGGAAAGGAAGCTTGCCTTCTCTTGCCAAAGACAGACATAATGGGGGGTTATTATAACATGAATAACTTTGATTTGTAGCACTTGTTCAAGGCCAATCCTGTAAGACTTCAAAATCTATACGGAATGTTGAAATACTGAGAAGAACGAAGCCATGAGGTTTGAAACAATACCTGTTTTTGGTAACCCTGAGAAAAAGTAGATTGTTTTTCTTTTGGTAAAAACCTTTGAAAATACAAAATGAAAGCATGTACAGTATGTTTGACTTTCCAACACAGACTCCCTTCAGGCAATACTAATACATTTTTTTTTATTTATTATTTTTGTCTTACTTGTCTTACTTGTCTTACTTGTCCATGGTATACTCATAGTCATAAAACAATTAAAACCAACACGAGGCTCACAAAATGTAAACCATCAAGATGATTTAGTAGTCTTTAGGCCTTGGTGAGTAATGACCTTCTGTGCTCTCACATCAAGGCAGAAGCTAGCTATGCCAGCTAGTATGTCATCACTTTGCTGTATAATGACATGCCCTGCATCAGATTAGAAGAGAAGCATCATGCTGCTACCACACACTGACCGCAAGTATGCATTACTGCCTCAGTCACTGGGCTCACATGTGAAAACACTGGATGTGGACCTACATTAATGTGTATACTCTTCCATTTTGCATGAGTGAGGATCGCACAGTCCTGAAATCCATGAAGATTTCAGAAACAGTCCTGAAATCCATGAAGATTTCAGAAAAAAGGCAATAAAACAAGTTTGCTTACATCACTCGTAGTCTAGACATGAATTAATTGAGGAAAGATGAGTCGAAAGATGAAAGTTAATGACTACTTTCTATCAATATTACTCATATTTGTTCTGTCTATAATATAATGAACAATTGAGAGATCTCAATCTCAACAGCCCATGCTGTTCCTGTTATGTAGCAGACATTTGAAGGTTTTCCCTTAGTGATGAGCTGTGACAATTTTGAGTTTTTTACTGCAGCAACAAAGTTGAAAATCAGTTCTACACAACTGAATCGGCCATCTGACTTTTGCCCAGAGCTGTGTCATGGCTTTCTTGCCATGCAATTTTTCACTTTATTGCCCTTTGCTCATCTGATCAACATAATAAGGATGTTGGAAATGTATCATTCAGTTGAAAAAAAAGGAGAGCAGACTGCCAGTACAGACTTGTGGTAGGACACATGAATATTCATGACCACATATGGCTCTGATCAGCTGGCCCTTGCTACTGCCTTTTATTTATGTGAAGGCACTAATTGGAATGCCCAATTGTGTAGGCGGCGGCTGTTGTTGTCAAAAAGGCACTTTGCTGAGGCTACGCTGATCGTATGAAAGTGGCAGCCTTGACATATGGCGCTGAAAATCCTGTAATACGAAGGGGAGACTCGCTCTCTAATGAACAGAGGGTTAGGACAAGGACCGGGACGTTGAGCTAGAGGACTAACACAGAAGGATCTGTTGTCAACCTTGGGAAGGACAGACTTAAGGCCACCACAATGACTGATGGGCTGCTGAGTCATGGGCTGGCTTCAAAGCCTGTGAAAGAGTTTTTGAATTTAAAATAAAAAGCCTGCCTCTGTTTTTAATCAGTAAGTGGCCAGGGTCTTCTTAAGCTTTTATGTGTCCCTTTCAGTCTCTAAATATGTGTGGTTTGTTTTTCTGTTCAATGAAAGAGCACTGTGTAATGGCTGTGATGCTAAACTTATTCAGATACCAGGCCTTCAACATTAGGAAATGACACCATTTTGTTTCTTGGACTACTATACAGAGACTCGAGTGATCAATTTCCATCATGTTTGTCTGCTTACACATATGAGAGAGAGAAAGACTTTGTCTCCCTGTATAAAAGATAGCCTATATTTAATATTTCTGCTTTAAAAAGTCTCATATATTATTTCACTGTATCAGCGTTTGGCTGCCATCTGAATGAAGCAGTATAAAATGCAAGGGCATTAAAGAACTAATTAAGTTTGAATGGCAGAAATAGAAGCCACTGTGTTTATTCAGGATTAAGAGATTGGGTCCTTGTTTAATCAAATGATAGGGAGTGTGGCTCACTCACTCAGCAAATGCTGTGTGTGCGTGCAAATGTGCTCTGACTTGTGTATGCGTGTGTGTGCATGCGTGTGCGCATACATGTGTGGGAGGAGGTCTCCTTTCCATTGCACTGAGGAGAAGAACTTAAATATTTACCCCCTTTTTAAACAAGCATACTCACAGACCAGCTTAGGGCAAATCTCATTTACATTATTTTCCACTTACCCCAAGTGGAGCTAAATGAGTCAGGTTTAAAGTTTACATGTTGATTTTGATATAATGGCACCAGGATCAAAATGCTTACATCAACATAGACAGTGTGTTCTGGACACAGACAGAGGTTACAGTCAAACACTAGATCTCTTCCCCAAAGGTATGTCCAGTCACTCTTATTTTGCTTTGATCCAGTTGTTTGAGGATTTTTCCACTAAATTAATTTAAATATAATCAATTAACCTGCTATTGTATTGACAATGACATTTGTTTTTCTTGTTTTTTCTTTTAGATTGGTCAAAAAATAAAACTCAAAAGTGCACAAAGAATAAATGACCAAATAGATAACTGAATGTGGGTTGGCCTTATAAAAGGGGCAATTATGTGAAAACTATTAAATGATCATTTCCATAATGGTAAGAGTGAGCTTTCCCTGCTATTAATCATTGTACCACAAGCATAATACTAAGTCATTGGTAATAGCAAAAATATGGTTTTGGAAGTAAATCACATTTAGTGAGGAAGTAAATGAGAGCTATACTATTTATCTCTTTGTAAGCGAAGTGCAATGGTATCTGTTCCCCTGTAACCAATTTAGAATCAGTAATGAGGGGGTGTAGTTATAATACACCCAGGCCCATTGGAGGAGCTAGTCTATCTAATGTTCTTCCTGCACCCTATAAAATGATGTAATCAAGTAAATATTCAAGTGTGCCTTTGTATGAATGTACAATGCTATTACATTATGTAAATTAATGAAATTAAAGCATCATAAAACACTTCATTGATTCAACAAGGGATTGTCATAGGTATCATCAGCTAAGTACCTTTCATTGGTTGTTAGCTGAATCAAAAAAATGACACCTAAACAGTGAGGTCTGGCATCCCAGTATGACCCTCCTCCAAGCTCACTTTCAAAGCAACCACATACAAAACCTCTTTCTATGTAAACCCACATTGGCCTTCATGGTGACTAAGGTTGGTCATTCCAATGACACTGTTACTGCAAGCACAGTACCACCAGCTCCATAGGGGCCTTATGCACTACACCAACAACACACACCGAGTTAATCATCTATATTTACTCACTGCACTAACCTCACATAGCCAATCACTTCCTAATCCGTAAAATCCACACTGGCCTCCCAATGGCACCATTAATGTGAACTCAATGTTGCCAGTTCCATACGGACTTTGCCTTCTACACCACCAAGCATTCCCCAACAAAGCCGATATATACTGGCTGCCTTAGTGACTAAAGTCTTACCCAGACCCACTGGCACTGTTAAAGAATGGTCAGTGCTCGTGGTTGCAAATGGATCTACCATTCGACTCACATACCCAGTCCTCTACCAAAATGCACTGAAAATAAATTATTCATTTACTTTCAGACTACAACAACATATCCAGACAAAACAATGGTTTTGTCATTTTTAAAAAAATATATTCGCTACAAATTTCCAATGTAGTGCTTCAGGCTATCTACCAATATTTATAGAATGCATTAAAGTCCAGTGCACTGCCCCTCATGTACAAACCCGATATTCATATCACTATAGGGCAAAGAATTTATCCGTATGTACTTATTATTGAATAACCCTTGCACTTACTCTGCATCTACCCTGCATCTACCCTGTACTAACCCAACAGTAAACCTGCACTTACCCTGTACTAACCAAGCACTAAGCCAGCACTAACACAACACTGTTGAGAAAACATTAGATATAAAATGATTACATGATTTTATAGATTTATGTTTTGTACTAACTTTGGTACTAACGGCTCTGGCTTGCCGCTATTTTGCGATTTTGATAACAGCATTGTGTTAGTTTGTTGGAAAGTTGACTGGATGCAGTAACCTGCATCTGTCTGGTTAGATAAACTGAACTCACACATGTCACGGTACAGCCCCTAACTTTTCCCTTTGGGAGTGTCTGTGTGTTTATTGTTGCGTCCATCCATGTCCATATGTATTTCCTTGGGTGTGGTTCTGTGTGTGTGTTCATTGCACCTGTTACATGTTTTATTGCCATTATGTGTTGCACTTGTTCCTTGTTTATGTTGGAGTATTTAATGTGTGTAGATGTTGTCCCTGTCGCTTGTCTTTGTTTGAGTCCTATCCCTGCTGTGTTCTGTGTGAAGTATTCTTTATAAACGTTGTATGTTTAAAAGAAATGCCTCGGTCTTGGCATCCTCCCACACCTTTCGCTTTTACAGCACAAAGGTTAACTTCTTAAAAAGATTAGATTAACTTGATTAACTTTATGTTGCCATACATAGATGATTGGTTGACTAGACAACAAACAAAACAACACATGGATATAATGTGAACTACTTCAAGAAAACAGCATTCTTTAGAAAATCTAGAGAGCAAACAATTATGATCTTGCCCCTGCAAATCAGGCCATGCGAGTTAGCTAGTGATGTACTGTACCGGTTGTCCAGAGCCTTATTCCATGTTGGAACCTAACAAATCTTGTCCATTAACTGTTTTGTCTTTATTGTATTATTATTTATTGTGTTTTGTGTTTTATTGTATTATTGCAGCTTTTCACACAATGCAATTGTTGTAACATTTCTCCAAAAAACAGAAGAGTTTGGAGAACATGCTCAGAGTTGATTTAACATCAGAGAGCCTGTGGTGTACAGACACCACTGTAACCGAAAGTGATTATTAACTGCAGACCTTTTTACCGAAATTTCACCAGATTGTGTCCTGCCCCACCTGGGGAGACAACACCTTGGACCATGTATACACCAACATTACAGATGCATACAAAACTGTCCCCCTCCCTCACCTGGGACAATCTGATCACCTTTCATTTTTCCTGCTCCCCAAATATGTGCCACCCTAGGAATCAACACCTCCATATGTAAATAGGTCTTGGATTTCCTTACAAACAGACCACAGTCAGTGAAGCTAAGCAGCCTCCAGTCTTAACCTGAACACTGGCATGCCACAAGGATGTATGCTGAGCCCCCTGCTCTTCTCCCGGTTTACCTATGAGTGCATGACACTGCATAGATCCAACATCATCAAGTTTGACAATGACACCACAGTAATCAGCCACATCAGGGACAATGATGAGGCAGCCTACAGGGAAGAGATTCAGCATCTGGCAGCATGGTCTTCTCTTCTGACAACAACCTCTCCCTCAACACAGAGAAAACCAGATATTATTGTGGACTACAAGAACACCAAATACACAAACACTCCTGTCCAAAGCAATGAAGCTTAAGTAGAGCATGTCTTCAGCTCCAAGTTCTTGGGTGCCCACATCTTGGAGGATCTTTTCATGTACCCTCAACACCTCTTGTTTAAGAAGGTACCGCAGCACTACTTGAGGAGATGTCTTCAGGAGACGTAAGATCTATCCCCTCTCATACTAACAAATGGGTTACACGTTAATATTCTTGTAGACATACGTAAGCACATACACATATCAAGTTACAATATCCATATTGTATATTATTAGAAATATTTTATCTATCTAACCTCACTCACCTCGCTATTCTAGCTACTAGACACGGTAACGGTGCCTAATGTCACGGTTGCGTGAAATATTAAATGCTTTATATTAAGGACGACCGTGACAGAAGGAAAGCTCCTTTTAGTTCTCTTTATTTTCAATGTAGCGCTCTTGACGCTTTTACATATAACGTGTACTACAAACACGACTCCACAACAACGACTCAACGTAGACGAGCACGGGACACTGCGCAAGCACACATTAAATAGACAAACCACGCTAACCCCTCGTGACGACGAGACAAGCTACAGGTGCGACTCATGAACACACTCATCCCAACACACACACCCACGGAAATACACATAAGGACATAGACAACATAAACACACGCCCACAGGGAGGGATCCGGGGCTGAACGTGACACCTAAACTGAACTCAAGGGACATTCTGGGTAGATGAATGCCCCACCCCCTACTAAACAACAACAGGGTTAGCCTGCGACGCTACGATATATAAAGCTTTAAATATTCTTAAAATATTCACATATTACTGTACGGAAAAAAGACTTCAGCAGCTAAACTACATAACTAAGAAGTTAACACGGCGAAGCCTTTCCAAAAACACACTTGAATCTAAAGTACATTCAAATGATTATAGCTACACGGTTAATACTTTAATGGTGATCATCCGTGTTTTCGAATGTAAATTGCTAATCCCAGTTATCGTAAATTACTTTGCTAATACTCTTGCCTAGCATGTCAATACCAGAAATGGAAATAAACTAACTTTGCCTCAGTTAAGCTAACCGGTTGGCTCGTTAACATGGCAGGCTCATCTCAGATTTAAACATAACCACTCTGTTCGAAATAGCCTACTACATATGGCATATTGCACTCAGCATATACTGGATACTGCATACTAGTCCTCGTAGTAGTATGCAGTACAGTTTCCAGTATGCGACAAAAGCAAAGCATACTACAGGGTCACGTGAACGTAGCGTTGCATGATCGGATGCAGTACACCACGAAGATAGCTCTGTTCGCATACTGGAATATTTTGCGGAAGTAGTATGTCATCCGGGGATGTTTCAGGTACTGGAAAAATTATTTTTATTCGCATACTGCATACGGCATACTGATTTGGGCCCAAGCAGTAAGCCAATAGTATGTAGTAGGCTATTTCGAACACAGCAAACGTTTATTTAAAAAGTGAAACATGTACGTTAAAACTGAACTACATTGCTATGCTACCGTCGGCAGTATCTTAGGTAGCATAGATAACTGGAACTTACATTTCAAGATAGTAAACAAAAAAAACGTTGAAAATTTTACTTTGACATTTAGACTAAAATTTACAAATGTATTTGAAGACAAACAATTACAAAGAAACACCAAGTATTGCATATAATTTTACATGAAATTCTTAAGTAACTACACTGTACTAGATTATTCTTATAGATAGTAGGCTACTTATATAAACTTAATTATATTTACAAAGTCAAAAACCAGAAGCAAAAAAGCTCTCTTGGTTTAATTGATTCATTCATAAATGTTGTTTATAGAGTTTATAAAGATTTTTTATTATTATTTTGAAGACGTCCGATCTAAAGACCTATCTATTTCATATCTAATGTATCTATGTCCAATATCTGATCTATTTCAGTGGGAGAAACCAAATGGACAAGAAAAGGGGAAAAATTAATAAACCTTTCTGGATCATCCACATCACCTTTGTGGCCTCATTCATCATTATTGGAACCATCTAAAAAGAGTTTGTTTGGTTTATATTCTTTGTGTTGTTTTTTCAACTTGTTTGAACTTTGAATAAGGCCCTAGAGCTTCAGAACCTCTATATTCCCTCTGTCACCTTTATTAGTTTGTATGTTGCCTATGTTGAGAGTGAACAACTGATTGTATTGTCTTTATCTTGTGTGATTAAAATAGAATGAAAACTATACATGTAAAATGTACCATTAACACCAGTATGAAAGACGAGTATGCTCCTTTAACTCTCTTGATAATTTCATTATTTGAGTAATACAGTTGTTCCCTTTTTTGTAACCATAGTGGAAATTGCCCTCCTAATAGTAAAACAGCATATTAGTATATCTAAGGACACTAGCAAGGTGAAACTGCATTTCTCTGCTTCACTGATCTGTCTGTCATGATTTTACACTGGGGCTACTGTATTGCCCCACCCCTTTCCTAATTGAATCCATCGAAACAAGTTCATGTTGTCCTTGAGATGTTGATTAGCAATGAGAGGTTCATACAGGTTTTCAAACTAGCACTGAAAGAGTTGGCATGATATTTTTCTTTTTATGTTTTTTAATTTAATGTATATTTTGCTATCTACAACCAATCTTTTTTCTGCTCACTTCTGTTCATTGTTTTAGTCATACTCACCTGAGCTGCAGTCTGTTTCAGATGTAGTTAAGCTCCAATTTCATGCTCCTGATATGTCATTTTAAAGAAAGCAGCTTGCTGTGATGGGCCTTCAGTTTTCACAACTGAGTGGGAGCCAGGCTTGCAAACCCACATGGATTATGCACATGGATTATTCAACAAGGAAAACTGAAGCAACGAATCCTCTTAAGTGTACAGTACTGGGATAGGTTTGTTTTGGCCCTGGAGGTCTGATGGAGATAATACTCTGGTAATTGAATTAATTAAATAATAGTATTTCATTAAGTCATGGTGGTTGGTGAAGAGGCTAAATATATTTATTAATAAATAGAAAACAATAAACATTTTCACAGGCCAAAAGTGAAATAGGTATGGATTAGGTTGTAGAACACCAATTAATATTCAAAGATTTAAAAAAATTGCTTATTGTTATGAAAAGTACATTTTGAGTCAGATAGCTAGCATGTAGCATTTTACAAAGCTATTGGGTGGCTAGCTTCCATTTCTTATTAGTCACACTTACATGTAAATATGTATATATTTACTTATATGTAAATATTATTTATTTTGATAACCAAATCGTTTCTGTTGTTGGTTGGGCAATATCAGTAGACTAATGAATACGTTGCTACATCCAGGATCTAGAACAAGTCTAGAAAGAATACCAGAGCACTTATGGGGCACAACCAGGGGATATGGTTTTATGGGTGTGAGTAATCTGATCTCAGGCAATACACACTGAACACTCACCCTTTGATAGATGTGTACATCAGGAATATTATCTTAGATCTGCAACACGTAAATCGGGAAGAGAGAAAACAAGACCCAGAACAAAGGAAAGAATCAAAGGGAACACTGAGAATAAACAACACTGAGCAAACAGAAAAAAACAAATGATTCAGTCGATTGAAGAGTGTAATTATGCTACTCAGGAGAGATTGAGGAACTGCATTGTATGCTATTGGCTAAAACTGTCGGTGTCTGAAATTGTCTTATGTGTCTGAATCTCTCTTTGTGTCTCAGTGAACAGACTACAGCTAAGGGATTTTCAATTCGGCATTATTATAGGATTCCACAAAGCAGGTTTTTGACGTTTTCGGACGTTTCTCGATCTGCCATTGTGAACTGAATGAGCACGTTTTGTGAAATTGTCTAGGACCATCAATTACTCAACCATGAAGTGGTTGACAACGCAAACTCACAAAGTACTGGTGTCTGCAAGCAACATCATCGCGAAGAGATTTTTTGGAGCTCGTTTTTGTTGTAGCGCCGGTGCTGTCAGTCTTAAATGTTAAATAGCACCAATACAAATGTTATAGCTCATATAGGAGTACATCTGAAATCTTGTTTTATTATGGGAACACAAATCATATATAGCTCTATACACGGTGAAACATTAGACGCTGAGGGTGACACGTCCGGCGTTTAAATTAGTTCTCTAGACTTGGGTGGAAGGCATGCCAAGACGTTAGCTGGTCGAGGTACCTTTTTAGCTGGCTACTGTGGCCTAGTCCACACGTAGACGGGTATCTTGTAAAACGAATACATTTTTATGCGTTTGGGGCTTTTGTCCACATGAAAACGTAATTTTGCATCACCAAAATCGATTATAAATGAAAACTCCGGGCAAAGTGGAGATTTTGAAAAATTCCGTTTTAGTGTATGCGTGTGTACTTGTAAAACGGCGTTTTTACTGTCTCAAACGTCACCGTTTTACAAATGCGACGATGCCGTCACACATGCGACTGGTATTGACATTTTGTTTTGATGAAAATGAACGACAACAGGAAGTTGTGTTTGTTTTGAGGGATTCAGATTTTAGCTTTATGTTATACTGACATCTATGCGCTTGGCGTGTTTACGACAACACTCAATGGCGTATTTGTGCGGGTTCATGTGGATAAAAACTTTTTTAAAAACGACCACGTGTGTATGACATTTTTTTTAACGATGTGGGGGAGATATTCGTTTTTATAAATAGCCGGCTATGTGTGGACTTGGCCTAAAGACGTTGTTTCGTTCTTTCTTATTGTGGTTAACTTCATACACTACAGTTAGTTTAGCTAGAGCAGTGGTTCTTAACCGGGGGCGTCCAAATGTACGAATTAATGTAAAATAGTAGCATTTGAATCCATGACTTCAGTATAGGCTACCACTCTATCACTCACATACGTGCTAGCGCCATTCATTCTAGTTCTCTCGCGAAGTGCGTTTGTGCCACCTTTCTCTAACTGTTTACTTAAAGTCAACTTCAGTCTTTTTAAAGACTAACGCTACAAACAGTCTTTTTAAAGACTCCCTATCTCGACCCTAGTTATTTTTTTAACTGATAGGCGTACACTTAGCCTACTCTCCCTCTGCCTTTCACAGTCTTGCAACACGTGTGAATGAATTAATTTATCTTTGCACAGAATATTTACAATCGCAAATATGAGCAAAATTGTTACATGACTGGCTCCGTGCAGTGGGTTTACACGTAATGCACGCCTCTGCTGAACTCTGGAGCGATGGAAACGTATTCCCTGGAATGATGAATCATGCTTCACTGCCTAGCAGGCTGATGAATGAATCTGGATTTGGTAGATGCCAGGAGAAAGGTACCTATCAGAATGCCAACAGTGCCAACAGTAAAGTTTGCTGGATGAGGGCCAGTTTTTCAGGGTTTGGACTACCAGTGAAGGATAATGTTAATGCTAGAACATACAAAGGCATTTTAGACAATTATATGCTTCCAGTTTTGTGGCAACAACTTAGGAAAAGCATTTTCTTGTTCCAGCATGACACTGTCCAAAAAGACTGGGAGCCTTCCCAGAAGAATCCCAGAGTCTGTTACAACCGCAACATGGGGGCCAACTCCATATTAATGCCCATGTTTTTGGAATGGGATACTCAATAAGCTCATAGAGGTGAGATGTTTAGGTGTCCACATACTTTTGGCAATAATAGAATGTTGGTGTCAATTTCATGAATTTTGCTAAAAAGCCATGGTCATGTATAATTTGGGAGGCTAAATTACACCAAAGAGTCAGTCGGCAATGTTGCCGACTGGCAGATTCCTAAAATATACACAGTATGCAGTACATAAAGCCAACAAGAAGGACTCCTATTTTAGTTCCTTCTCTTTCTCCAATAACCTGACAGTTTCCTGACTCTGCTATCAGGTCTCAGATTCTCCCTGCCTGTCCTTCTCTCTCCGCTACACAGCTCTTGCTATTTGGGTAAGATTGGTAACCAGTTTTTCACTAAAAGTCAAATTGTTTTTACTTCAGCATAACTGTTAGACGGGCTGTTGTCATGTGTAAGCAAGACAAAACACTTAAAACTTATTAAATGAATAAGCTTTACTAAGCTTATTTTGAAGTTTTAGTTGTGATAAACTTCTTACGTAAACCTTTTTGTTTTATCAAACTTCCAGGATATTCTCCTGTTTTGGATAAAAACACAAAGACAGATTCAAGCAGCACTTGTGGCCATGTTTCAGTTTCGCGAAACACCGGCTGCTTGGTGACAGAATAACAATCTTGTTGTTGCTTAGTTGCCTTTATGGCTGCTCTGCTGTAAATCAGTCTGCCTGTGAGGTTTGGATTATTATCATTAACCAGTTCGTTGCAGGTGTGTTCTGTCTAGGTTGACAAATCTCAAATTGCCCACGATGCATACAGCAAGAGATGGAAACAATTTCTCTCCAAAGTCACACCAAACCGTATACTTCACACATGCCATATCAAGATGACAGAAAGCTGAGCTGAAAATACATGTATCAGAAAAAGTATGTATATATGCTTTCCAAACAAAATACTACAGATGTCTATCTTCCAAAGGAAAAAGAATGATCAGCAATGATAGGTTAATGCAATGTTATGTGGCTAAGTGTCAAGGAGAAAAAAGAACTTGTCAATAAGAACAACACAAATAAAAGAACAACATACAGAGTTCCAGCATCATGGAGGAGAAAGCATCCATTGAAATCTTCACCATCATAACTGTTTAAAGCCCCCAACACTCAACACACCTCTATTCTCTTTAATCTTTCATGCTGACACTAAGCATTATTCATGCATGCACACATGCACACATGCCTATATGCACACATGCACGCACACATCTTTTTGTTATTGATAAAACACTGTAAACTCTTATAAATCAGCACCAGCCCACATGTCAGCAAGCGTTCAGCTTCACCACCTCCTGTAGTGTTACATTAGCAAGATAATTGGACAGTATTTTTGTTGTTTACCATCTGTAGATTTCCAACCCATATAATTAAGGTTAAGTAAACAAACAGATCAGGAATGAATGCAACATACTTCTCTCTATCTGTTCAGTATTGCCATAAAGGTCACCTCGCTCACAGTAGTCAGATGAGCAGAAATGATTCAGGGCTACCTGAATCATTTCTGCTCATCTGACTACTGTGACAGCAGATCTTCTAACACAGTCTGGCATCACTTTGTGTATGTGATGACTGGCTTCCAATATAGTGTAACAACTCATCAACATTTTTTATATTCTCTGCCCTTCTATATTCTGTACTTCTTGTGTGCAGGTATGTGTGTGTATGTGTGCGTGTGTGTGCTTGTGTGTATGCATGTGTGTCCTCTGTGTCTATGTGTGTTTTTGTATGCATTTGTGCATGCGCACAAGTCTGTGTGCTGTGTGTGTGTGTGCATGTGTGCGTTTATCCCTGCGCTCTGTGTTGTCTGTGTGTTTGTCCTGAGGCATTGGGGACAGGCTGCCAGCCAGGCATACTCAGAGCTGACAGAATAAGAATGCGTTTCTCCTGGCGGGCGGGGGAGCAGACATGTCCTGGCCATGAGGGAGAGCCTCGGAACTGCTGGCTAATCAGCATCCCTGAGACGCCTGCTGCATGTGTTCATTATTTACCGCACACTGACAGCACGAGATGCAGCACGGATGCAGTGTGTTTGGAGAGGGGGTGGATCTGCAAAACCACCCCAAAGGTTTTTTTGGCACCTGTGCTTATAACAACAACAACAATAATAATAATAATAACAATTAATAATAGTTGTTGCTTTGGAAAATTATTATTATTATTACTAGTACTAAGAGTATAAAATACATTTGATTTTTCACAGAATGAATGAGAGTTTGATTCAAATGCTTTCAAAATGGACCAGTTCTAATTAATTTCCAGGTGTGTAGGAGGTGTGAGAGTATAAACACTGTTGACATATGAATTTACCATTTTGAGCATTTTTAAGCAAATTGCAATGAAGCTTTTCAATGCAAATTATTTTTCCATTTAAAACATGGTCCATGCAAACCGTTTCACCATTACTGTAATGAATATGATTGCAGTTATAACTTGCTATAAGTTATAACAATGATTTTCAACACGTCGGTTTACCAACATGTTATTACTCTCTACTCTAATTCTACCCCTTGATTTTATTGTCTGAATGACATGAATATTTTGAGATATTTGGAGAGCAAGGCCACAGCAACTACAGTTATCTTGAACATTCAAAACCTTAACCTGTCACTTGGTTAGACTGGCCACATGATGCCTGGGTCCTTCTTAGTTGAGGTGTGTTGTGTCTGCTATGTCACAAGCATATACACACACACACACACACACAGCATACCTTGTGCAAGAGCTAGTAGATGAGAGGTGTGTAAACTGTCTGCCACATCATCTGTCTGCAATCCAAAAACACATGAAATGTGTTTCAAAGGATTGTTCACCAGTGTAGGGGACTGGTGGCATGGACTAAAGACTACATTTATTTCATTGGATGATGCTACTTTGCATCTAAAGACATGCAGCTATTATGATGCTTTTCATTTTTGTCTTGGTTTTTGATCTACATACATTGCTTTTTTTCTTGTCTATACAGGAATTCTCAGAGGATACATGCCTGTTGTCAGTCAGATTTGAACAAATAGGGTTGAATGAAAAATGTGGAATCCTGGAGTATTTTGCCTAAGGATCCTTGCTAATCTCTACCTGTCTGAAGTATGTCTGCCATAAATCCATCCTAAGGTACATTCATTCTCCAGGCTATATGGCAGGGCCCATCAAAATCATTCTAGACTGATGTATCTGTTTACGTGCGTGCGTGTGTGTGTGTGAAAATTTGACATTTGTAGGACATGTGGCTCAGTTTAGCTTATAGGTTTATTTGTGCATTACTCTTGAAGAAAAGCCTCCACACACTTAAGGTGCTGATGTGCATTCATGGTTTTCATTTTATTATGATACACTAACTGAAAAGTTGTAAAATGTACTTCACCTTTTACATGCAAAAGGAAAAAATGTCTATGGCTAAATTCGTCACTATAACCAAATGATTTATTCTAGATACTTAAATAGTATGCATGTAGAGCCACTGCGCTTGTTGTGACAGACCTTGCTTAAATTGCTGAATGATTGTTTCAGTCATACTGCTCTACTGAGTATAGTGTAGTAGTGCACTGCTCTGTTTACATGGTGCTTCTTTCCATACCTGTGTCATTCCTTTATTTCTATTGGGGAATTGTGTTCCATTTTAGTCCTTTATCTTAAACAGCATGTCAAGACCACACAGTTGATGGAGCACCTCATGGGGTTGCCAGTGATGGTGCTGTAGATCAAAGGGTTTCTGAGCATCTGAGCAGCAGATCTCGAGAGATGAGGTCTTTTCTGAGGTTTCGTAGAGGTTTCTAGTAGTTAGGGCTTTTTTGTTTATGTTTATTTCACTCTAGATAATTATGAGATTCACAGTGGGACCACAGTTGATCAAGCTGTGTATTCTTTAGTTTTTTTTTGTTGTTACTTCATTAATTTCTGTCCGATGCTTGCTCTTCCATCTCCTGAAATAGTAATAACAGTGGATTGGGGAAGGTTGCATTCAGCAAATATTGATCTGCAGCCCATTGCCTTGCTGTGCATAACCTCCAAGCTGTGGGTTTCATGTTCATGGCTGACCCAGAGAGAAAAGGTTAATTCTCAGTGTGCGTTCCAGAACATGAAAATGTAGCTCTTCGATTTCTTCAAGCCATGTAAAGAATGGAAGGTCTACTGCAACTTATAGACAGGATTCCACTGCATAAAAATAGCATGACTTCCTCCCAAAAGAGCCGACAAATACAAAGGGACATTTCAAAAGTTAAATCAGCTGTGTAGGTGTTAATTCAGCACTGGACGTCTTTATCCTGCTGTAACATAAGTGCTACAGTGTGTGGGTAGGCAGCATTCAGTTTTAGTTCTGGTTCCTGAAATTTTTGATCTTGGAAGCAAAGCCTTTCTCGATAACAAAGTTACTAAGGCAGTGAGAAGGAGAAGAGTGCCCTTTCTACCCAACATACCTCGGCCGTCACAGCTCCTTGACCCTTCCTGATGTGGCGAGCTGCCCTGTTTTCAGGAGCACACCTGGGGTGAGGTCACCATACTTCAGTCGCCTGTGTAATCTCAGCTCCTGCGGTGGTCTCCATTGTCTCTGCACCTGCCTCCGATGGAGAGGTGTTGGTGAGCCTGCCCTGACCGTGATAACGTCTTCCACATGCTCCACTGGTTTCACATGAGAACACTACACCCACCCCCTACCTGCTCCATGGGCTAAAGATGAGAATGTGGGTTTTGACACCTGGATAGAGGGACATTGGTTGTGTGCACCGTGACTGTCATGGTATATTTGGTGGAGTAAAACTTGATCTTATTGATTTTCTTTTATATTTGAAAGAAGTCTGTCTTCAAATTAGAAGTCAGTGAGATCACTTGATTATCAAAAATCATTGAATAGGAAAAAAATTAAATTATTTTTTTGAGCAGTCTGTGCCATTAAAATTCTTAAATGCTTCTTAGTACTAATTAGAAGCAATTACATTTTAATTACATTTACACTGTTACTACAAAGTATACTGTATAGTATATTATATCACAGTAACATAGTAAACATAATTTGTAGTAATGTAAAGCATGAATCAGTGCTCTCACTTGGAAAATTCCATGTACATTTTATGTGCATAAACAATAAATCAAGTCTAACATTGCAGAGTTACACACTTGTCTGGAAGTTTCTAATTCCTGCACATTGAAGCCTCTGTTCTGCGACACATCTGGTTTCTCTCCTCCGCTCTTAGAAAAAGAAGAAATTATGCACAAAGACATGGCTGTTTATAGCTGTTTAAGTCACCACTTGTTTATAGATAGGGTGACTTCATGTGAATGAATATCGCAAGTTCATACAGTTCAATGAAAGTCCTTATGTGAGGTGTGAAAAAAATAGCATTTAATTACTGACACTTGATGAAAGGGAGAAGTGTGTGATACATCCCTGCACATGCAAACTTTTCAGGTAGCCTTTTCAGCTTCTGTTCATTGTCTCATCAGTGCTCCATCACCTGTCTCTCACATCCACAGAGAGGGGTAAAAGGATGAGCAAACCCTAGCCCTGTGAAGGACGAGGGGATTATTTGTGCTGTCTCAACCCCCCCACCCCCACCCCCACCCCCCACGTCTGAGCATGTGGAACCCTGCAGAAGGAAAGATTGGAGCAGCTTTATCTCCCTCAGTACTCAGCAGTAGACATAAGAGAAGAGGTTGGAGCTATGTGTGTGTCTGTGTGTGTGTGCACGTGCGTGTGCGTGTGTGTCTTCATTTCGCATCCCCGCTGTTGTAGCTTAATATAACCTGGCTGAATGCGTTCCTGGCATGGCTCCTCTTTCAGGGATATCATTTGTAGGCCCTGTGGGTTTAGGCTTCCTCTCCCATCCTTGAGTTTGCCCTGCAGGCCTTAGTATGAGATTCCACTGTGGGTTTGGTCTTTGTGATTTATAAGTCTTAGTTAGAAAGTGTCTGGTTAGAAAGTCACAGATTTCATCAGAATGCAAATTTATTTTTCATAAAAGAACTCTATATTTGCACACATATTTGCATCATTCCAAGTTCCACTTGACTTCTTGGTAACAGACTTATTAAAATATTATGGTTCCATATTCTGTCATGGAGTCCAATTTCATATATGAAAGAGGTTGCTATGGATTTTCTCTCCTTTACCTGCATGCTGCTTCATACCTTGCCTCTCTTACCTGTAAGCACCTGGCCTTTTGCAGATATGCCCACGTGCTTGGGAATTTGAATGTAGATCAGCTACCTTGAGAGGAGCTCACAGGAGAGAAGCAGTGAATCAGACAGATATGATGCCTACTCAGAAACTGTGTCACACTGTAGCGGATTTCTTTAGGAGCCCATACAGTAAAAAAGGTGTGTGTGTGTGTGTGTTTGTGTGTGTGCAAGTGTGTGTGGTGGGGGAGGGGCAGTTGATGCATGAAAGTTTTTAACCTCAAAAATGTGCATTACACTGTGTTTCTCCAGTGAATTATACTCCTTGAGAAGACTATTAAGTGATATAAGTTTCAGCCAAGTATAAAACTCAAAAAGTTCAAAATCTTTTGGTTTAAAAAACAAAAACAAGTTTGTGGTCTTTTTCTTTCTCAGGAAGCTACATTCACGGAGCTCACTGATCCCAGATCCTTATTCCACATAACAGAAAAGTGCTGTTTCAAGTCTGATCACATAATGGTGCTGTAATTGGCTGCATGCAGGTGTGTTGACTTAGTGTAATCCACAAATCTCATGGTGACCGGCCTCAATTACCCAGGATTGGTTCCGTTTCAGGGGTGTGAAACGATTAGCTGTTTCACAAGCTGCATTGAGACTATAAGATTGGGGAATGTCGGTATTATGTGAAATGGTGTGTGCTAGTCAGATATTCCAGAAACCTTGACTGTGACAGATATGTTACATAAGAGCGATGTAATGAGACAGGGTGCAATGACTAGATTTTTATGAGACTGCTTAAAAGCTATAAGTATATATCAGTAAATTAGACATTATATATGTAATATGTATATCCTAATCTTATTTATTATTTTTTACAAAAGATTATTCTTTCTAAGAAATATTCTTTCTAAAACAAGGTAAATTTAGCTTAATAGATGTTTTAAAAAGATGTTGTAATGGCCATCTGGGTGGTGCGTCATGACCAGGCTGTTATCCTTAATAACCCTCCTATGTAATGTCTGTTTTATAACAGCAATGTCTGGCTTTCCCAGAGTCTCGGGCCACCTGTGAGTTTGTACCCTTCACAAGGAACTAGGACCATTATCGCTTATTGTGCAAGTGTGAAAAGCGGTTTGTTTCTGTAGAATTCATGTGGATGGCTATTCTTTGACTGTACCTATTGACAGCTGTTTCTTAATATCTGACCCTACATAGACAAGTGTTTGAAGACAGAACTCATGCACACAGTGTTTGTATACTCATTACTCAATCAAAACAATGTAACTGTTTAAAAAGACTCATCTGACTGTAGGCTCTGCTAAATCTGAGCACAGAGATTGAAATGATCCAGGCGTACAGCAGCCTTATATGTCTTAAAGATACTGTCTGTCCCATTAGCCCTGGTGATGAAATGTTTCCAGCCACGCAGACTTGGAAAAAATGTTTTCACAAGAGAGAAAGCTACAGTTACTCACACTTAAACAAGCAAACACACCTTCCTCCCTAGAGGCAGAACCACTCTGTTCATAGCCTTTTATCGCAGCAAGTCAAACACATACATATATCTTCTCCCCAAACACAAACACGTGCATTTCAGGACCATACTAATCACAAATTAAACATTTCATCCCATTACATGCGCAAAGACCTAGGAATGGTGGGTAATTCTGTGCCTGGCCCAATAAACACGCACTGCACTGACTCGTTCGTGGAGCAGCAGGGAGGAGTACTGCCGGTTTCAGTACCAATGTCACTTTCAGCAGTGACAAAACTGCTGCTCTTCCCTGGCTGTCAGAGCCGACCCACATTTCCCACTGAGATATGCATGGCCTTTCTCCTATTTTATATTGAGTCATGGATATGGCAGATATGAGGTTAGACTTGTGAACAGGATGTTTTAAAGGCTGCAAGCTATGGCACAATTGCATCCCTGCAGGGAAATTTGAAACGAAGAGCTTCAGATATCGAAGCACTGGTATCCTTGGTCCTCTTTCTGCGTGTTTTGGTTTCTTGGTGTTGAAGAGTGACACAGAAGCAGACTCCAGCAGGGCAGTATGACCCTTCATGACAAAGAGATGCAACGTTCTTTAATGTGCCTGATTACTGCAAAGCCTTCTGGCTTCTGGTCCATGGCTTCACCATGTAGCTGACCGGAAATGCTAAGAAACTCTGCGATTTGTTGTCATCACAGTACACTGAGTATAGTATAATTGCTGTGCTCTTATGCAAGTAGAGATTTTCATTCCAACTGTTTTGCAATCATTTCACAGAATATAGGTTAAAGAAAAAAAAACTAAATAATTCACACATTTTATTTATGTCTGAAATAAAAAAGAAAAAAAACATACTTTTTACAAGGTTACTGTATTATTTAGGGTCCAAATTGGGGTCCAAATAATGGAATTGGCTAATACAGTGTCCAGTCTGGGTGTTGGGCTTTACTCTCATCAATAAACTATGTCTGGGGTTTCCTCATATACCCATTAGCTTTGCTGCGTAGGTCTGTGCCTGGGGGTAACACTGAGGCAAAGAGCAGCATTTCAACCTCCTATTAGCAGATTCTAGGGGAAGCATAGGGGCATAAATGATGTTAAAACAAAGAAAGCCACTTTGAAGGATATGTGCTTAAGTAGCATGTGTGTGTGTGTCTGGGTGAGAGTGTGTGTGTTTGTGTGTTTAACATTGGAAACATTTGTCCAGCCTCAACTTGTGCCAGAAATTCCTCGGTGAAGCTGTGTCTATTCTGCACAAGCACACAGTCAGCCTCCTGTAAACTCCGTAAAGCTGTTTTCATTCTGCACAAGCACACAGTCAGCCTCCTGTAAACTCCGTAAAGCTGTGTTCATTCTGTACAAGCACACAGTCAGCCTCCTGTAAACTCTGTAAAGCTGTATTCATTCTGCACAAGCACACAGTCTGCCTCCTGTAAACTCCGTAAAGCTCTGTTCATTCTGCACAAGCACACAGTCAGCCTCCTGTAAACTCTGGTATTCTCTGCCAGGAATCGACATGATCAGCCTTCCGGGAACTATGCCCTTTATGTTGTTGTGAAACGGCCCATCCATACAGTAATAAAATACATGAACTTGCCATAGGCATGAAATAAATTCATCAGCTGTGCACAATGAATGACAGGTATGAAGCACCAGAGGTTTCTTGGTTAATAGCTGAGTGCTTTTATATGAAGGTAAGAAAAAGATTTACAATATATTTTGACTCACTGTCATATGATATATTGCTCATAGTTATTGTATCCAGGAAGAATCATTTGCTTTCTATAGTGTTAGAAATTATTGAATTCCTGTACCGATTGCATTCAGCATCTGGGTGGTCATTAAATTACACAACCAGTTTTGATAACTACATGGGTGCATAAAAAGTGCATTAAAGTGTACTTTATTCGTTATAATCTTTCTCACCACTTTTCACAATGTCTACAATATGTTTGTGTTCTTCATGGTTTTCCATTAATCGTGAATGTGGTTTGGAATTAATGAGTTGATTCCTAAAGGTGTTTGTTGAGTCTGTTTCACTGAGGTAATTCCTGCAACATTTCCAAACATCATGATTAGTGATTAATGGATTTTGTCTGGGTTGTAATACATGTGCTGAGTGGACTATTATTGGGTAGTAAAAACTGCTACAGGGGTCAACAAAATTTGACATTTGATGATAGAAAAAGTCAAAGGCACAGGGAAATAGGAAGAAGCATTCACACAGTAAAGCCCTGCACATCACACAAGCAAATCCAAGAAGAGACAGGCCTGTAACTGTATAACACGCTGTTCTGGTGAACCAACGCCAAAACAGCTGGGGGCAAGGGGAAATGAAAAGGCTGATTGCAAAGCTGTATTGACAGTCTGAGGCACAGACAAGCATTGCTGGCCTAAACACTAAACGAGCCAGTTAAAGAGATTGGATGTCTCTCTGAGAGTCGTTCATGGTCTGCAGGGCCGACACCGCAGACTGAGCTATCATCTGTGTGTACAGACATGACTCGCCGAAGGATGTCAAGGAGCAGCCTGCTAGGAGGAGAAACATGGGATGCATGCAGCATCCAGGCAGACATCTTTATTGGGCAACATATTACAGGATAATGCAACCTCTTCTAAACTTATATGGTGCCATTCTCTTTTTCAGAACATAGAACAAGTAAAAGTGAACACTGTAACACTGTAAATGAACACCGGAACACTGTAAATGTTGTACACTGGTACAAACAATGTGTGTGATGTATACATATACACACTGCATTGGTAAGATTTGGAAAAGGCCTACACTGAATACATCATTGTAAGCCAAACAATATATTATACACTGACTACTGGTATTTAATTTTAAAGCACAGAACACTCAAATTTTCACTCAACTACCCATCACAGGTAAAGTAAAAAATGAATGACAGTACAGTCACAGGCACATTTTCAGTTCCTATAATCCATTCTGCTAAGTGTTCCCAAACGTCGCAAATGTTTGGGAAGTTGTAGAAATCCTGAGACGGCAACAGTGACACCAGCAGGAAGTCTTCGCCCTCTCTGAACTTGTCCAGGAGCCAGGAGATAAGCTCTACCCTGGAGCTGTTGGCAGAGTGAAGTCCTGCTTTGTGAGTGGGAGTGATAGAGGTTAGATACCTTTGCCCTCTGACCAGCTCCACTGGACTGGTGTTTTATGTCTTGATCTTGCAAAATGGCTGGTGCATCCACTCCTCTGTGCAATGATCCACTCCTCTGTGCCATGATCCCCCATAACACCCTCTGTTACTGCAAAATGGTCTGCAGCAGTAAAGTGTCTGTACAATTTTAATTTCATCCCACAAAGTTTCACATTAATTCACACAATATTTGGAAATTTGGGTTTTTGAGGAGCTAGAAAGAACAGAAACAGTTTTCGTGTGCAGGTTGCATTAATTGTGTCTCATGGAAATGGTGAAAGAATGTCTTTGGCAAGGAAAGTAAAAAATTCAAAATGATTTCTCACTTGTAGAGTATACTGAGAAACAGTTGTGTTGTGGCAAACATTAATATTAGTTTTATAAAATCATTATATGACTTATGACTGAAGCATTATATGATTTTTAAAGTGCCTTTTGAATGATGTGCGTCTCTAATAGTTAAAGTGACCCAATGGCTAAAACTGTTTTGGAAAGTTATATCTGCTAAGATAATTCACAAAGATTTCAATCCAGGCTGTTACAGAAGCATTTCAATATTAACAACACAGTTAATTTGAGTGTAGCTCTCATATCAGAGCACATTTAACAAGGTGGTTGTCTTTTGTAAGGCGAGATGAAATGTTGTGGCTGCTGATTCTTGGTTGCCTGCAGGGGATTACTGTGTTTTCAGCTACTGAAGAAACAGCCAATAGAAAACTTAATCCACTCCCCGCTGGGCATGGGGGTGGAGGTGGGGGGGGGGGGGGGGGGTGGTTGCGTCGACATCAGGGGGAGGGGAGGGGCTGTTGAGCAGACCTCTGAGAAAGAAGTAGAGAAAAGAGGAAAGTGCTAAAGAGAGAATGCATATAGCTAAAAAAAGATGGAAAGAAAGGAGAGATGGAAAGAGGAGGTGATTGCACACTAAGGCATTCCTTTACATATTCATCTTTTGCTGCCCTTAATTCTCTCTCTTTCCTCCTCAAGCCATTTTATTAAAGAACCAGAGTCTTAGATTTCATCAGATTTCAGTTGAAAAGCAGAATAAAAAGCAACTGACAACTTAATAAAATACAAGAGAAAAACCATTCAGATCTCGCATCAGCAATTCTGACATACACCATGAAATTTTATAACATAATTGATATTAACCAAGATGCAGACTACATGACTTAAGGCAAATTTGGAATGGTAAATGAACAGTTGGGAGGTGTTAGGTTTTCCAACCTGATGTCTTGTACATAAAAATGTGTATAGAAAAGGGAGCAGCTAAGGACTTGGCAGGTCTCCGGAGAGGTGTAACTGCTTGAGGTTAAAACTGCGAAAAAGGAAAAGCTGTCATTTCCACTACTGTTACGTGGCATCTTGAGAGTACAACACATTTCTAAGTCTAATAAATGTAGATCTTAAAACAAAATGTTGAAGTTCCTCACTTTTTATAAACTACAACAACAAAACACAGCTTGAATTTAGTTTTTGTTTGTGTGGGATTTTTTCTCTTGAATTGTTACAGGGGTTTTTGTTCCTTTTCTGTCTTTGGACTGAGAATGTATTCTCTGAATGCTTTTTGTGTGCAGTCAGCCAGAGTGTGCTTTATGTGCATGTAAACTTCATCGCCTACTCAGAAACACCTCTGTTATTGTGTTTTTTTATCTTTCTTTTATTTCCTATTTTTCACTTGATCTCAGAACGAAACATCTACATGTGGAAAGATGACAGAATCTTTTAAATGCATCTCTCTTTGATGCAGATTTCTTAATTAACTGAAAATAAAGAAATAAATCAAATCTGAGACCATAGCCCTTGGGAGAGCCAGGCTCCACCATCCATGCAGCTACTGCCACTGAGGCCAATTTACAGGCATTCATTTTCTACGATATGTCAGGCAGGGGTGGGGGCACAGTGAGGTGGAGGTGGGGGTGGGGTCGAGGGTTGTGTAAGGGAGTGAAGAAAAAAGCCAAGAAAGTAAGTTCAAATGGGCCCCTGGGGTATTAAAGAGACCACAGGCCCCCAGAGCCATGGCAGTGACCAAGGCTCCTAACACACGATTTGTCATGTTTCTCAAGTCAACAAAGTCAGTGTTGCTATCAAAATAACACAATTTTGTTTTAGTGCTGCAAACTCATCCAGTACACAGATGCCAATAATGCCTTCAGTCATTGTCCTAACTCAGGATTTCCTAGACTTCCATAGTTTGGAACCTGGTTTGCCTGAAAGTCTCAGAGAACTATGGCCATACATGCCACCATTCTGTTTCAAATGACACATGTTTAACTATATCTGGTTCAGCAAGGTAGACCAGAAATAGAATGAAGAAACTCAGATCTTTCCAAATAAATGTACTGCACTAAGAACTCCTGTGTAGCAGTAAGTATAGTGGTTCAGAGGCTGTTTCTCGTTTCATAACTTCTGTCTTTCCATGAACTACGCGCCCCCCCCTCTCCCACTCCCACAAAACTACACGAGAAGTACCTCATAATCATGCACACCCCACAAACAACGCTAGTCATTAGGCCTGCTGTATCAATAATGTGATATTTAACTGGCCCAGTCAAGAGATAGAAGATTGATTGGGTCAAGGTGTCCACCTTAGTTTCACCCCAGAAATCGTTTATGAAGCAAATCAATCCACTTATTGCAGGTTTTTCTTTAATTTTTAAAGAATGGAACTGGTTTCCTCTGCCCCAGTTAGGTGATAATAGCTGCCGAATGCAGTAATTCTCTGCTTAGGACAATGTAGAAATGGTTTATGCAGTTTTATTGAAGCCAATCATGTGGAAATGGATTACGCACCCATCGCTTCTTTTTTATTGTATTTCTGTGGTTATTGCACAGTGTGTTTTGCTTTTAGATTTAGACTCTGTGCCTCCTTGAGTTCTACTGATAGGTCCTTTTATGCATAAATCACTTACTCATTCATTCAATTTAGTTGCCAAATTTAACATGGTAAAAAGCTCCAATACTGTCATTTCCGAGCTTTAAAAGGCCCCAAAGCTTTGCAGAATAATAATCGTGTGTGTGTGTGCGAATGTATATGTACTGCTTTTCTGCTCTTCAAGTTTTATAAGCTTTACCTTTCAGAATTAAAAAGGCATTGAATTCTATTGACTTTAATGTTGCAAAGTCATAAAATTATAATATCCCATTTATAATTTGATGATTTTCATAATTTGGCAGTTTTAACTTGCAGTATATGCTGGAAAACGTTGGGAGACAAAGATTTATATACCTATGGCTGTTCTTATGGCATGTTGCAGTAAGAAAGGGTTCCAGATTATTCTAAAATGACTAGTCTAAATACATTCAAGAACAAAGTTTATTTGAATAAACCATGATCTGGGAAAAGCAGTTGGGCTGATGTTAATTTGCATTGCTTTGACAGAATTCGTCCGCAGTTGGAAATAAGGCCAAAAGGCTTCCATATGAACTTACTATTAAAGGAAAATCACATTAAGTACATTATTAATCAAAAAGAAATGACATGTAAAACTAAACTCTTAATGTTTTGCACAGACTACTGTAGGCTAGGTTACCTTATTAGTGTTATCTACAGTGCCATCCACAATTCAAAGTGCTTTGCTTTTCTGATAGGGTTAGAGTTAGGGTTAGGGTTGGGGCTTGGCATAGGATTAGGGTTAGGACTAAGATTGGAGTTAGGGCTAGGACTAGGGTTATGGATGGATTAAGGGTTTGAGTTGGGGTTATGACTAGGGTTGGGTTTAGGTCTAGGTGTTAAGGTTAAGGTTGGGGTTAGGGACTGGGTAAGGGCTATGGTTGGGGTTAGTGTTAGAGTTGGGGTTGGGGTTAGGGTTAGAGTTGGGGTTGGAGTAAGGGTTATTGTGATGAAACAGTTCTGAACATTTGTGTTTTGTTTTCCTCTCCCTTTATTTTATATCGTTCTATATTAGTGATAGAACACTGTAGAACATCAGTATGTATAATAAAAAATAAACCTAAATTAATTAGTAGTAATTGTATTAAGGCTGTGTTGATCCATTAAATACTGGAACTTTGCACTTCACTATTAATACTATTATATAGTCAGGTAGGAAGGACTGCCAGAATGGTGTCTATAAGAGAAAAGCAAGCAATTAAGGACCACAATCCCTGACATCGGGCATGAATTTAAAATGCCAAAGCACACATATGCACACACACACACACACACACACACACACACACACACACACAATGTGTAAACCCCTTACACACATTCTGCAGATGTGCCTGAGATTACCAAAAATCAAAGCAATTACTCTAAACCTATAGCCACGTCGATAATGGTTGATACATAAAACATGATAAGGTTTAACTCTGGTCCATCAAACAATCAAAAGAACATTTCCACAGTCATGACATGTTCAGTGGTTTCATTAATCCTGACGACATCAGAAGTTTGGTACAATTTGGCACAATACTAATAGCATGCTGTAAAGTATAAATGTCCTGAAAATTAATACAAAAAATGTATACATAAATGTATACATCAGGCTCCCAGTTAAAAAATGTGTTTTTCACCTGCAGGTGCTAAATTAAAAAAAAAAGAAATATGGTTGCAACAAATGAGGGAAGCAACAACTGCTCGTTGTTGCCAGAATTTATGATCCAAAACAAATTTTACATTTCCTTTACATTTCCTTATTTGCTAATTTAGTTTGGCTTAACAATTCTGCTAATTTTCAATGGACAGACTGAATATAAAAGTATTATTTTCCTTAGATAATAAACCAACCATGCTCAGGTATTCCCAGAAATAATAGTTGCCATTTTGTCCCTGGTCTATGTTTTCATCTTTAATTAAACCCACCCAGAGAATACAACAAGAAAGATTTGATTTCATTGCCCCTATGTGTAAGGTGGGTACTTCAGACAAAATGTCCAATGATTGGATACAACATAAAAAATTTGTCATTATTTAAGAAAGCACAGCTACTAGCCCAATTGGTCACAGTTTTATCTCCTCAGAAACATGGCCGTCCCTAATCACACGCCAATTACTTCTCTTATAAAGGTGCAGTATCCTCTCTCCCCGCGTGTGGTAAATAGGTTGTGAAAATTGTAATAAAATTGTTCATTATGTTTGATTTTCACTGATTACGGCTCCCTATTGGTGTTGCCAATTATGTGCCAACTGTAACAAATGTGTTCGCGCCAGCACGTTTCAACACAACAATTATCTGGCAGGCTGTTTTCTGCCTCTCCCACTTTAGTGAGGAGAATGAGGCATGAAATGAATTTTGTAGACGTCCTGGAAGCCAGCTGCATTTGGTGTCATTACCTCACAGTGACGGTACCGTGGCTACAGAACTCATTTGTTTAAGGAAATGTCATTGAGTTGTCTTTCACATTTTTAAATGTATTTTAGTGTATATTTGTATATCTCTACACATCTTACCTAAGTACACTGCAGTTACTTACTTTGAATCTTCATATATACGGTGTTCACAGTTTAAATTGTACCAAATATATGAAAAGGCTCTAAGTGATATGCATACCAGCTGGCTCTTTGTTGACATATTGCTTTATTACATCACAATTTCCTTGTATTAATATCTCACTCAAAATAAGCAGTCCAAATTAAACAGGATTAATGGTAATCTTTTTATTTTCCCATTATGTCAGGGGACATGTAATTTAAAAAATTAACACAACCTTAAATAAAATTGTTAGGTTTGGTACTTGGTTGCTCTTTGTTGACATATTGCTTTATTACATCACAATTTCCTTGTATTAATATCTCACTCAAAATAAGCAGTCCAAATTAAACAGGATTAATGGTAATCTTTTTATTTTCCCATTATGTCAGGGGACATGTAATTTAAAAAATTAACACAACCTTAAATAAAATTGTTAGGTTTGGTACTTGGTTGCAAATCCCCTCCAGTCGATGATTGCTAGCATTTATAATCCATAGATATCTCAAAACCTGGACTTCATCCCAAGTGACTCTCTGCCAGGACTGGAATACTCACATCCATTGTTGCTCCCTGTTTGTTTTGAGGGGGATTTGATTTTAGTCTTGTTTTTTCAGTAAGCAGAATGCATGCTCAGGTAGGTTCAGGTCAGGTGACAGATGGCCAGTGAGGAACATTTTACTTTTTATACTTTTTCATAAACAGTAACCTGGCCATTCAGCACTTTAAGCTTACTGTTGGTTTGTATCTTATTTTAAAACTTTTAAAGCATGCAGGTAGGGTATATTCATTGTAACAGCATTATGTCTACATTCTTCAGCAATTCTCTGCTCTGATCTTTAGTGATATCCTGGTTTACTACTAGCAAGTTCTCCTATGCATTCTTCCTTCTTAGCAATCTAGGGAACCAGTTTGATGTTTCAAATATTTTGGGTAGGGCTCTTCTTGATATATTTTTCAGCCTTTTGATGAGTTGTTTTAAAATAAATAACATTTCTTTGGTCCTCATGTTGAGATACAACAGCAACAGAATCCAGATGCAAATGCCAGATCGTTAGTTAACTCTCTTGTGCATGAGCTAATGATCCAATTATTTATTTAGGCAAAAACAACTGAGCAGCCAATTAGCCAAAACGACTTAAGATCCCCTGAAATGAGGGCACCATTTAAAAGCCCGATGATTCCCATATAGTTTACCCAGTAAACAGTACATTATATCTGCAAATTCAAGTCATAAATTCAAATTCATTCTGCCTTTATATTCATTATACCTGTTTTATTTCTAACTCATTCTGTGCAACTAGTGAAAAATGTGCAAAATGAAGAATAAAAAGTATTACAATTCCAATTCATTTTGACATTCTCTGTAGAACGTCAATCAAAGGACAAGTTTAATGAAGACTTTGGGTCTCTGAACCATTATGGATTTGGTCTCAGCTCCATGGCTGGTTCTGCTTTTTTCTATTTTAAATGTATTCTTTGTCCATCACTGGATCAATTAAACATTTCATAACAGCAGCAACGTCTCTTTATGTGGTTCTTCTATTGGAGTAATCTTAGACATGCAGAAAGCCCAATGACTTCAGTGATCAGTAGGTGTGTTAAGCTAAAAAGTAGTAACATATTGGGAGCATGCCTACCAAGACACATCCACACATATATGCACACACAGACACACAGAAGCACACACAAATCCAAGTACCCTGCTGAAAATGCCTGAGGCAAAGCTGAATGGGGGAAAAAATCTTCAAAAGATTTGAAAGCTGCATTATGATTGCATGGTACTGTATTGACACAGCTGCAAACTCCACCCTCCACAAATGGCTGTTAGTTAGAACGCAGAAGGCATGCATGCTACACATCAATCATCTGTGAGGAGCTATACGCGGCAGTGCACCACTTCTATTAAGCGAGCCATTTTCCAAGAGAAAGTCACAGTGTGTGTGTGTGTGTGTGCGCGCAAGCGTGCATGCGTGAATGTGTGTGTGAAAGAGACACATGCTTCAACTCTTTGTGAGAGTGTCATTCCTTAGAAAGATGCACACTAATCTCCAAGTGTGTTCAGCCACATATGTGCTGCGCTGCTGAGGGAAAGTGCCACTCTATTTATGGGGCTGTAAGCGTTTAGAGACAGTTGTGGGGTTGCTTTGTGTTTCTGATGGAAAATGTATACAGCAGAAAATTCCCCATAATTGGCTTTTGTTAGTGCTGAGGCTTGTCATTTGGCTTTCTTTAAAGGCTGCCATTCAGTGCTCAGTTAAGCGGCTGGTGATGTAAAATGCCGCCAAAAGAAAGGAAGAAAGAAAAAAAAGAAAGAAAAACAAAGAAAGACAGAAAGAAAGACCCCCCCCACCCCCCCGAGGCATTCTGAACCACAACACTCGGAGACAAGAAGGTCTACACCTCTTACAGGTATTGATCTTCAAATCAATGATGGCTGTATTTGAAGGGTGGACTATTCACCATCAGACTGTATAACCTCGTCATTCTACTCCCTCAGTCAACACGAGTGAAGAGTGTCTCCTGCATCTGTCTGAAGGTTCTTGGTTGCCAGAGCAACCTTCTGCATTAAGGTCTCTTGTGAACTCTCTTGTTTGAGGTTGTCCTCGAATCCAGATCCTCTGATAGGCCGGAAAAGCCTGAGAATGGTGTGATACTTGAAAGCAGTTGTAAAGCTGTCTTCTGTCTTCTGGTGTGCTCCAGACCATCATAATGTCAATTTACGTTTATACTGTTTCTAATGAGTAGAAGATTCTACTGGCTAGTTAGCATTTCACAAACAAGATCAGGTTGCATGGCTCCTACTCAGTTTTGCTCATTAGTAGTTGCTGGGATTTCCCTTTGAACCATCCCTTTATAGTCGAAAAGAATAGACAGGGACAAAGAAATGCATAACCCCTGTAACAGAACATCTGTTAATTCTGACTGATGAAAATGTTTTGCTTTTGACTATTTAATTAAAATGTATAACAAATGTATATGTATGCTCGATTTTGGACTGATGTTTTATAGTAACTAAACACAAACACACACACACACACACACACAAGCACACACACACACATGCACTCACACACACAAACATAAGCAAACATATGCATCTACCATGAATATATATATATATATATATATATATATATATATATATATATATATATATATATATGTGTGTGTGTGTGTGTGTGTGTGTGTGTGTGTGTGTGTGTGTGTGTGTGTGTGTGATTAATCAATGTGAAATGACTATATACAAGTGAGAGATGGAAAAAGAGATGGAAAATTATATGGAATACAGAGTTAGGTAAGGCAATACAGACACTTGTTAATTTTAATGAGATTTTTTGTAGGTCATCACAGATTAAATTCGCCTACATAGCTATTCATAGACAACTTAAAAAATAGTTTCTTCTTAATTTGAAAAATGCCCACCTAATACCCAGTACAATCTTAAACCCAGAAACCCCACTGAATAAGTAATTATACGATTACTCATTGTAATTATTGTGCTTTTATCTTTTAAACCTAATCCAGTTCTGAAGAAATAGTTATTCCTGAATATCAAAGTGTGCCTATGTAATGTGTGGGATCAGTTTCAGTCTCCACCCTATAGCCAGGCTAAGGCACAGAATGGTGGGTAAAACCTCTCCCATTTGTGACCTCTAAGCCTGGAGGTACAGCTCAGATGACTCATGGAAGATCTAATAGCTTTCTATCATCAGTTTCTTTTCATATCATGAAGTTCAAAGATGCCTGAATGGGTAGGTGTTGAATTCTCTCTCACTCTCTCCTCTCTCTCTCTTTCTCTCTGTCTCTCTCTTCCTCTTCCTCTCTGTCCATTTGTTCAGTGGTGGTAGTATTTTAGGCCCTTTGTGCCTCACTCCAGTGTAAGTAAGGCTTTTCTCATTTTGCTTTATAAATGGTGCTTTTTAATTACAAGCATTTTAAATTGGACAGACACAATGAAATGATTAAAGGGAGAAAATGATGGCACATTTGGCAGATGTGCTCACTGTAACTATTATAGCCCGCTGACCAGTATTTGCCCTTGGCAACATTACCCTTGCCAACAATGATTCATCCAGCTCACCCTGTATTTCAAAGCTCTACAAGGCCTTAAATTACATTTGAATACTGTCTTCATTCTGGGACAGAAGCACTGTGAGATTTGCAGTGAGGTTATGATAGGAGACAGAGTGAACAATGGATTTTGTGTATGGTCTTCTTATTTTTTCCACGATATACCAAGTGGTAGAGGGCTATTAGCTAAACCTCTAGGAAACAAGCGCAGAGCCAAAATTGCAGGGTGGCACTGACATAACCACAATATGGTTTTAGATTTATTTAAGGGAATCTGTTGTGCAGAGAAAAAACCTTTTAAGTTGACTAAAATAAAGCATATGAATAAAAAACAAACACCTGAAGTGTATTTTACAATGAAAGATAGGGGACATGAAAGATTAAATCTGGCAATGTTACAAACCCTTTTGACATTTTATAGTGTATGTATTGAATGGAAGAGGAGGGAGTTTGAAGGTTCAGATTGTTCACGTGGGCTGGGGCAGGGGGTGGGGCGGAGTCATCATGCATCTGAGATCGCATTGATATTGACAGTATTGAATTTTTAACTCAATTACTGCAGAACCTTTTTAAAAGAGGACACAAGCTGAATCCATGATGGATGAATTTGAGCTGTTGTTAGTGGCCCTCTTCTGTACCAGTTCTTCTGTTTGTCAGGGCTTGTGAGTCCTGTGAGTCAAATCACCTCTTCACATCATATTTAGTGTGTTAGATAACATACTTAATATATTCAGGGGCCTATGGAACACTGCAGTGAACAGTTTTGCATAAACGTTACAACCTCTTACTGTCAGAGCAGTCATGTCAGACAAGTAAGTATTTGCCACTGTAATCCTTGTTATCTTGAATTACTGCAGAGCAAAACTAACGAGACCATTTCGGGAAGCTAATACCAACATCTATGCACTGTGCTCAGATACACTTATGCTAAGATACTCTGGTGCCAATCCTACTGGTACACCCCTCATCCGTTTATAAACTGCCATAACGTGTCAGTCAGTGATCCTTGCAGAAAGTGAGCAAGTGCTGAAGACCTTCTTTTCACTTCCTGTTCTTTTCCAAAAATACTCAGCTATTGAATTACATGGAAGGATACTGGTGATTTATTTTAAACTTTAATTAAGGATCAACCAAGAAAGGTACCACATACATGTAGTAGTTAAGTTAGCAGCTGAATATGTGACACACACGCACACACACACACACACACACACACACACACACACATATATATATATATATATATATATATATATATATATATATATATATATATATATATATATATATATATGATTCTAAAGATAGAATGTAGATTGGTTCTTTTTCTTTATTGGAACTTCATTGGTGCTATAGCAACAACTGGAAATGCAGACAATTATATAATTAATGTAGTATCCATGTATCCATTAGCATTAAGGTATCTACTGTCATATTCTTAATTCTGATGGTCTGAAGGTGTTCAGCAGAATGATATGGTATCTGCAGTGTAAGGCCAATCAGTGCTTAGGTTTATCTGTCTGGTCTTGGAATCCAAGTTGAGTGTTCTGTCTGTCTGTAGCTAGTGCTTTGAGCCTCTGGTGTTGTTAATTAAACATCTTCTTATTTCATTATAATATATACTTTATATAAAAACATACACTTCCCACCTCAAGGCAGCCTCCTTTTCCTTTAAGTTCAAGTCCTTTACCAGAGGCCTGGGAGATTGAAGGTCCTGTATCAGTATCTCAACTGTGTTCCCAGAACTGCACTCTTCTGGATAGAGATCTCACATTCTTCTATATCAGCCACTTCTACTATTTGCTGGTGGTACATACCATGCAGAGGTTTTTCGTTCCATGATGGTTCCTGCTCCTCCTCATTCCCATCCTCCTCAGGCCTCTGCAGTCTGAGGATTTCAGTAAGCACTTCTTGACATAGGGCCATCTCCTTGTATAGTCCTTGATGTTATTTCATCCTGGATAGTGCCTCTGATGCTCTGATGCACTCCCCACCCCTTTTACTTAGTGTACAGTCTGAGTGTTGGATTTAGCATGAAACCCTCCATGCACTGGGAAGACTTACCTTGTCTTGATGTCAGTGGCTTCTATCTCCTCCTTTGCCCAGCTTATTATGCCGCCAGGGTATCTGATGACTAGTAGAGTGTAGGTGTTGATAGCCAAGATCTTGTTCTTCCCATTCAGCTGACTTCTCAGGATGTACCTCACTCTTTGTATGTATTTGGCTGTTCCTTCTTTCTTTGAGGGCTCATCATGATTCCCATTTTGCCTATGGGATTCCAAAGTACTTGTAGCTGCCCTTGACATCTGTTATGTTTTCTTCTGGTAGTACAATCCCTTCAGTTCAAGCTACCTTCCCACTCCTTGTAACCATCCAACCACGCTTATCCAGTCTGAATGACATGCCGATGTCGTTGCTATATATCCCGGAGAGATGGATTAGTGAGTCGATGTCTTGTTCACTTCTGACATACAGACTAGATGTCACCCATGTAGAGGAGGTGACTGATGGTTGCCTGTATCCATAGCCACTGAGTGATGAGTGATGATATCACTGAGGGTGTTCAGGCCTATGTAGAACAGCAGCAGGGACAGGGCATCTTGGTAAATCCAACACTGGTGACTCTTGGTCTGAAATTGGCATCTAGGGTTGTTTTCACTTCCCCATTGAGTTCTTGAAGAAGGATTTTAGAATTCTAGTGATGCTATACAGCCTCAAGCATTACAGTATCCATGTGACCCATTGAATCATAGGCTTTCTTGTAATCAGTCCAGACAGTCCAGTGCACAGGTTGGTCTATCTGGTCTTGCAGTTTCAAGTCACTGTTTTATCCACCTGTAGCTGGTGCTTGGCCAGTGCCTTTCAGGGCCACACTTATGGATTGACCCATGTGCCTACTCATCTTAGCTGCAGTGATGCCTGGCAGAAGCTGCTATGCCGGTTATGGACCGGTACTTGGGTCCTTCATGATCTGGACTGTCTAGCCTTCAGTTAATGATTCAGGGTGGATTCCATCCATGTCAGGCATTCATAGATTGCAGTTAGCTTCTTCTGATGAGAATGATGATGACATCTCCCCTGTGACCTGTCACCCGTGCTCAGCTTTGCCATTCTGACCCTTACTCTCCTTGTTAGAAAGGTAGGTGGGTAGCATAAATGTCCCATGCCTAATGGACCCACTGAGCTATCCGGCCATTATGTGTGTGTCTGTGTGTGTGAGAGGGTGTGTGTGTGTGTGTGTGTGTGTGTGTGAGAGATACCTCCCAAAACCTTATAATCTAATGGTGCTTCACTAGGAGCTATATAAATACTTAATATCTTAATATTTAGTTCACACATGCAGAGATACACACCCAATAGCACCCTATTACTTAAAGCACACTGCCATTAGGATAGGAGAATAGGATATGAGAATTCAAGTGTAGTGTTGGAAATAACCAACTGCCTTTTAAAGATCTTATATATCATTAAATGAATCATAGAAATCTCACATGCCACTTTTAAATGCCCCAATTCCATTTAATTTTAATGAGGAGTTATGTAGCTGGAATTTATGAGGCCTAATTTCATGCTCTAATACAGCTGACAGCAGACCAGTTTCTCTAAGCTTTAAAATCATTCACATTAACCCACATTCTGCCTGTTTTACCAGTCTCCTGTACTCCCCTTAAGTTCTGTACTTTCCCTTATTTCATTATGATCATACGAAACCCTAATTTATCTTGTTTAATGGCAGCCCACTCCCATTTATACATTTGTTTACTTGTTTATTTTTCTTGCATCATGGAATGATTATATATAATTTTGTTCACTAGCAAATCCGTTAACAGAAAACTAATATTTCTATATTATTCTCCGTTTGTTGTTGTTTTTTACCAGGCGTACAGACCGGTACAGTCCTAAAATTAGCTCGTAACATTCTTGGGGCTCGTCCTTTGTTTTGCTGGTGCTACGTGTTTGGTTTTTATTTTCTTTTTTTTATTTTCTCAGTCATTCTGGGTGGTTGTTTGCCTGCCTGCTTTTCTCATTTGGGGGAAGGGGAGGTGTTCTGTTGTGTTTGTATCACTTTGCTATTGGACCTTCATTGAAGCAATTAGATTTTTGCCGCAAGACTGATTTACTATCCATCTCTGACTTTTTCTTCCTCCCTATAGATCAATATGCTACCAAAGTGGCGAATAAATCCATGCAGTACCAGCTGTGGCATGACTGTGGCATTCTGCCCAAGTGGCCTGGCTTGGTGGCAGCAGGAGTGGGTGTTGCTGTGACGGGACTGTCGGTGGCGGTGGGGGCAATGGCTATGGCCGTGGTGGCATCTCCCAACATAGCAACTTGGAGGTTCCATGTCTGATCCTGCTTCATGGTTTGTTTTAAAGAGCTGGAGTTTGAGTTACAGTGGCAGCAGGTGCACACCTTGGCTGAGAAAGCAGTGAGGTTTGTAGTTTGAACCTCAACCTATTATTGTTTGTCCTTGCATTTCTCCACCTTTACATCCTGGTGAGTCCAGTCTTGATTTTGTTTTGAGCAGACTAATTAGGATTGTGTCACAGTTCATTCATACATTGCTGGAAATGTCACCACTTCCTTGAAATTGTTCAAGAACATTTGGAACATTGTTGCTAAAAACATATTAATTAGTGCCAGAGGCTTATTTTCAAAATTTGAGAGGTCATGCAAAACAGCAAGTCAAACTTATGTGCAATATATGCTAAAAAGAAAAGGGTATTTTTATAGAAATGGTGTAAAGCCAGTAATGCGACAATGTCTTAATCAGTTCTCCTAAAAATGTTCTCCTTGCATGTTATCAATCATCCTAAAAGCTAAGTTAATGCTGCATCTGTTCCTACAACTGCAGTCTAAATCCAGAATTTGTTCACATTCTAAAGGGTCCCACGGGAGTTCTTACTTCCATGAGATGGCACATCTTATTGCAGGCTGTCAATTATTGCAAAGGACGTCAGAATCACCCCTTCATAAAACTGGTGCCTTAGTCCAGTCACTTTCTTCTCTTTTCTTCTCTATCTGGTGAAATGTATTGCAGGTTTGATATATTAATTTGTGGAACAGAGCTAGGCTACACTGATGCTCCTTTGCATTCTGTTTGCTTAAATTCCCATTTTTTCTCTGGTAAGATAATACAAGTGGCTTGTTCACAGTTTCTAGTAGAGGGAGTCACA
The DNA here is from genome assembly GCA_020368025.1 of Brachyhypopomus occidentalis. Classification (NCBI taxonomy): domain Eukaryota; kingdom Metazoa; phylum Chordata; class Actinopteri; order Gymnotiformes; family Hypopomidae; genus Brachyhypopomus; species Brachyhypopomus occidentalis. The sequence goes on along the minus strand of JAGXOD010001399.1, from coordinate 92,588 downwards.
TTTATTTTGGGGAATGATGAACCTTCCAACAGGTGGGATGGTTCTTCCTGTTTCTCCACTATATTCAAATCTGTGCAGCTGAAGGTAACATTCTGAGTCAAGAGTTTCCTTCAACTTTTCATGCATTCATTGTTACCCATGCTCGGTCCTCCACATTCTGGTACTGCGATGGCTTGACTGATGCTTTCTCTAGTTTAAACTGTGCAAAAGACTGTATTGGAAGTAGAACAGATGCTTGCTAATTCTAATTCTACTAACGATGCATTTAAAATGTTTAATGTAGGGTTGTGTGCAACTAGAGAACAAATAATTGCTGCTCAAGGGGCAGATCCTACATTAGTAAAGTGTAAAGGCACTGCTTTGAAAACAACTCCTGCTGTGACAGGTCCGCTACTTATTTTGGGGATTCCTGTTTATTAATAAGGAAGTGGGTTCCTCCTAATGCTGCTGGATTCGAGTGTAACATAGTCTAGAAGATCTCTGTCCACCGGCCTTATTGTACATAAATGCAGCTCATGACCATTGTTTGGCAGAACAAGTAGGAATTGCAAAAATGTATAACTGGATTTTGTATAATTTATTTTATTTATTGGCCTGGAAACCAAATCAAACCTGCTCCTCTCCATCCTGTACCAGCTGTAGGAGAACCACTGTATAAAAGGACTGTGTTGGACCTTTGCCAAAATCAGAGTCTGGTCATCAGCACCTATTGACATTAAAGTGTGCTGCTACAAGATTTCCAGAGGCAATACCATTATGATTGATTAAAGCGAAGAGTGTAGAAAAGCTTTAGTCCAATTTTGTTCTGTATGTAGCTTGCCAAAAAGTATTCAAATAGGTCGAGGCTTGAGTTACTCATCTAAAGTGTTTGCTCAAATCTTTAAATAACTGTCGATACAACATGTTATTTCCAGTGCTGTCAGGGAGTGAGAAAAGGTTTTGTTAAGCATTGAAGGCAATGTTGTGCAAATATTGTGTGGATACAGGTGTGGAATGGACTATGAAGCTACCTTTGGTTTTGTTTGCAGTGCCCGAAACTGTCCAAGACGCCAAACGTTTGCTCAACCCACTTGTGTTTGGACAGTCTGTTCATAGGCCTGGACATGGACGCTTTAAAAGGAACGATGGATGTTGAAAACATAGATTCAGAGTCAGCTATTGCGTTATGTGAGTATGCTCTGTGAATGCTTACGTTAGGCCTGTACCTTACACAGATGGCACTCTTCACATCCTAATGTGAAATGTGAGCACATTATGATAAGCATGCAATTTCTCATCAAACCAAGACATCAAGTTTTAGTTCATCTCCTTCTTGTTGGTTCAATGTTCTAGGCAATTTTTAGATCCCTATTATGAAGCATGATATCAAACTCTCTGAGCATCCTCGGATAACGTGCACAGTATCAATCTCTTTGAACCCTCACATATGCAGTCTGAAGGTGCATGTTTCATGTCCCAAACTGAAGTTCTCATCCTTATTTGTTCCACAGCCTGGTGATATAAGACAAGTATTAGAGCAATGTTTAGAAGTCCTGACATAGCCAACATAACACAGAGTGCCTCTTCTACCTTTACTGCATGTTTTTGCACAGACTGCTCTAAGTTCAATGCCATCACATGATTTTCTGTATGTTGACGTTTCTCGTGTGTTGACGTTGACTACTGTTGGAGGATTGCACTGGTTAAGATAAAGATTTAGACCAGTGGAGTGCTGTGTTTCCTGGTGTCAGCCCTCTGCTCACTCTGTAGGGGACAGTGTTTCTCCAAATCCCCAGAAGTTTTCATGACGGCTACACTGTTTTATGAAGTGAAGGAACCATTCTATTTACCTCATGGACTTTTTACATACACAAACCATTTAAATTACACATGCACTTTTTCAAGGGCACTACTACAGCTCATTATTCACCAGATTTTGATTTGGTGTGAATAATTTCTTTAATGGGACTTGTGGTACCTGTGGTAATTTCTAGATGTTATTTTGCTCTGCCATATGTCCTAAGTATGAATGTTTGTATATGGCAGTGTTGATCATACATATGCTATATTTCATCTGCTCTCTCTGTCTGAAACACTGGCCTCCTGCACAGTAAAAAAGGTTTCAAACTTAGTTTCTAAAATTGTAGGTCCTTTGCACTTTTAATGCATTTTAAACTACATTTGCCCTGGATACACTTGAAAAAATTAGATATCTTATCCTTGTAGTGTAACAATACAAAATGGTCTCATATTTGTAGAGTAATAATAATGCAAAGTGATGGGATATCTGCCTGACCTTACACACATGCAAATTTATGCCAAAAAACATCACAGAGTTGACCAAAGATGCAAGAATGCAAGTCTTCGTTTTGGAAAGGATGCTTCATGAATGGCTTCTTTGTTGTACGGTTAAGGTGGCCGTAGGTATGGAGTTTGCCACCTTGGTAGTGGATTGGGTAAACAGGTTACAGTTCTGGCATACGAGGTGCCATCTTTGGCTGTGCTTACATAGAGTTCGTTAGTCTATTCATAGTTCACCTAAAGGCTTACTTGGAAAGTTATGCTCTTGTTCACCAGGTGGCCTCCTTGTGTGTTACAGTAGACGTAGAAGAGACACTGTGCTATGTTGGCTATGTCAGGACTTCTAAACATTTCTGTAATACTTGTCTTATACAGCATCTCGTGGTGGATCACATTACATTACAGTACTTAACATGTACATGTCCTCAGCCCCTGTAAGACTTCTAAAACGAATGCAAGTCTAGCTAGCTCCCTATGTCAACAGCCTTCCTGAAATCCATAAACTTATAATGTAATAAATGCAAAGTATCAGCATGGGGCCTAAAAATAATATATACAAAGCTCTTTTCTGTTTTTATAAACTTATCCGACAAACATCCTACTGAATCTATTCCAGAATATAAAAGATGAAAAACCAGAAAGACAAGTTTTTATACGCTAGGTAGACCATTGATTGTATTATATATTTTTGGAAAACTTATTATAGGTATTATGCCTAGGGACTTTCACAGTTAGAAAAGATTTTTGTCTGACTGAAGGTCCGTTTCTCATTCCAAACTTCTATAGTTGAAAGAGAACTACCCCTTTAAGGCATTTGGTACGATCCGCTTCTCCTTTTGATCGTTTTCAACGTTGGCTGTGGAGCACAACATGTTGAAGGCTCTGGCGGTGGAGTCGTAGTTTTTGTGGTCTCTGCCGTGCGACTCTTTAGTTCAACTTGAATCGTAACTAAAGGAATTACAGGCGATACCAAACCATGCTATGAAATGAGTTAAAAATCTAGTTTGCGTTGATTTAAAGGGTCGCCTTTTACACCGCAAACACATATATTTGCAGACATTTGCTAACGTCGGAGAGGTGCTCCTCAGGATGAAGCTTCTTGTGGTACTTTGTGCCACTCTTTTAACTTTATTGCTTCGCAGTCAAGGTAAGTTTTCAGATTTCTTATGTTAATTCGACCGCTCCACTGAGAATCACAACACGTCGTGTGGAAACGCATACAAGTTGCATATCCATTGTGAGCTTGGTGTTGTGTTCCAAACTACAGCGGCCAGATCTTCATAACAACCTGAAAGCGCAAAAGCTTTTTGGATATAATAATAATAATACTTGTCTTTTTAAAACCTACACCTGAAGTCTAAAATAAGTTGCACACTGATAAATATACACCATAAATACTAGCGTATATATTAGATTGAACACTTTGCCAGTTTATTAATACTGTGAAATGTGCCTTTAGGTATATGAAGTTTGCTTTCTTTTCTGGTAATATTTCTCTGAAAAGAAATCATATCAGAAACTCATTGTGCTCCCTTGCCTATATGTTGTCCGCTATTGTTAGATGTGCAGAAGAATCAGTTATAACTAACTTCTCTGTGATATTAAGGCATAACTAGCACGGAACCATAGGAAGCGTATCTGCTGTGTTTCCAGCCAAAAGCCTTTATTCACCGTCATCAAACACTTATTTACAACATGTTAGAACAGCCGTCTAACGCGGGCTGGAATGCAGAGACCAAAACCAGGCACTGATTACTGTCCCTGTAAAACGGGGACAGAACTACAGAAACACTTGCGCGGACACAGCCTGCAGAGATTTACGTAGCTACACCAATCTTTTGACCAGGATAAAAGGTTGCAGGACACATTGCTTCATTTCCTTTTGATGGCATTTGCTACTATTTGTCGATATTATACGACAGGGGGACGAAACGACGTGTTATCTTGTCGATAACAATTACCTCAATAACCTTTGTACACGCGATTACAAGAGATATGAAGCATTTCATAGGCATTTCATAACAAATAGTTTCATGATATTCGCTTCAAGTAACCCAGCTGTTCTTCCCGTGCCTTGTTCGGGCCAATCACAATTTTTAAATAAACATATGTTCTTGTGGCTGCAGCCTTCTCCTAATGATCACAAAAGTGCTTACGTGATTAAGACTATCTTAGCAAAGCTAGAATGAATCAGAAAACGACGGGATGTAGACAGGACCGTAAATCAGTGATCTAAATTTGCGCGGAATTGGCGGAGTGCGTTGCCAGAGTAATTTGTTGGAAGATGTTAAAAGAATTTGGCATGTTGATAGACATGGGGCCGAAATATATCCCGTTCACAGGCGTAGAGGTATGCTATTAACTTTGGCTTTCATGGATATGGTTTTCTAACAATCATGTAATCCAACAGAAAATAGATGAGTTTTGCGTTATGGATGAGTAGGTTTTTACTGTTTGATAAACATGAGGGATAGACGATCCACGCCATGATTGCATTTGACACCTGACGATTTAAGTCACTTTGTTCAATTTCTGTCTCATGTTATTAGTTTATTACTTTTGCAGCATGCAAGATCCATTTGGCTCTGCTGAATCTCCTGATGAGGGGTGTGTGGGAGTGTGTGTGCGTGTGTATACATGAAAAGGAGAAATGTTGGTGACAGCTGCTCCTGCGTGAGCTCATCAGCTAGAGCGTCACAGGATGGAGTGTATGTGACTGATATCCCCTGACTGACAGCAGCTCGGCCACAATGCCAAAAAAAAAACCAAAAAACCACTACGAGGTTTGTCCTATGGCCCAGGAAATATTTGTAATCTTCTATATCTGGATTCAGTAAGTCCACTGAGTGGATGAGTGAGGCAGGTTTGTGTTGATGAGGGCACTTTAATGTCTTTGCTCAGTGCACTTTACACAAGCTGTTTTCAGTCTCGCCGCATGAATGTTGCCTTCATGCTGTTTTGACATTTCTATTCATAGGAGAGGCTGGCAGAGCTCTATTCACTAGGGAACAGTGAGGAAATTAACTTCAGTAATGCACATCTTTGCAGTGCTTCCCTGTGGAATGACTGCATCAAATCCGGTTCCTCCTGTGTTTTGGTGTAGGGTTATTTTTATATAATATTTTTTATATTATACTTATAAAGGGCAGTCAATTTATAGCCATTTATTACCATTTGCCAAAGGTGTTATGCAAATTAGTGATTTGTGGGTTATTAGAAGAAAGGGGAGTGGAAGGTGACTAGAAAAGAAGTTACATTCTAAAGACACTTGATCCCAATCAGAATGTGCACAAACATGTATATGAGCTTGCGTGCGTGCATGTTTGTGTGTCTGTGTGGATGTGTTTTGAGTTGGGGAAACATATATATGACCATATTTCTGGTATTATTGTGTGTGTGTGTACACTAGTTAAGCTGGTTTGGCAGGTATTGTGCAGGGGGGTGTACAGAGACCATTTGATCCCTGTCTCATCATTACAGCTCTATAGACTGATGGCTGGTCATCCTCCAGGATATTGCAAAGTAAAAGCATTTTACCCAGTCACAGTCACAAGAACATGTATTGTGGAAAAAACCTATATTAAAAGAATGTTTTAACCATTTTTATCTTATGAATGCACATCAAGCTTTTCAGACTTGATTTTTATGTCAGAGGCAATTTTTTCTTTCATGACAGCAGGATTAATTTTATGCCGAAAAGTCCCTTTCTGTCTCTTTATTGCTACTAAATTATGCCTTCATCAGAAACCTTTTTTCTTTTAGCTTTTATTTTTCTTAAATATCTTGTAGCAGGTTCACCATGTTCCTGGCGCCTAGGGGGGACACATTTCAGCGTAGGAGCGTCCCCTCCTTGTGACCAAGGGATCACTGAAAGGCCATGGAAGAGAGCCCAGCCCCGTTAGCTTGATGTGGCCTGTGCCCGCACTGGATTGTGGATGTTTTCAGAGCAGGTGACAACGGCTAGTAGATCTAGCATGTGCCAGAGAACTTTGTTAGCATTTGCACTGTAGTCAGCAGCAGTATATTGACTGATTTGTCCTATTTCCCTTGGATTATTAGACTGTTTCTTTGGCTCTGTGTTAGTAGAGTGTTTGGAGAGCGTCAAGAGTCATGGTGGCAGTCTGTTAAACCAGATTAGTGGCTTTCTGTGGATTGGAGTTCCATGTAAACTTGAACATTGTCGTAAGTGAGGGTGATCCAGCACCTCACTGCCCGGGTGGGAGGGGGTTAAAGCCTGAGTATTATAGCGGCTGAGATTCTGTACTGAAACTTTGGCTAACCATAGTTAACCTAAAAAAATGCCAGTATTCCTGTCTCTGTGTAAAAGTCTAAGGCTGAAATGAATAGGTGTCTAGTTAGGAGAGGTATATGGGAGAGTGGAAATATTTGTGAGCTCTGAGAAGCTGTCTGACATCGTCCTGTAACAGGTGCGCTGGTTATATGGTGTCAGTTCATTTTAGACCCAGCTACAATGAGCATTGTCAGCTGTGCGGGCCTGTGGCATCTGACTGTCAGCTCTGCTGCAGGAGGGTGTGCATGTGCATGTGCGCGTGCATGTGCGCGTGCGTGTGCGCGTGCGTGTGCACGTGCATGTGCGCGTGAGAGAGAGAGAGAGAGAGAGAGAGAGAGAGAGAGAGAGAGAGACAAGGCGACAGATAGAGGGATGGAGTCAGGCGATGGCAGTAAACAAGGCTGTGTTTCTTTTTGAATGGGCATCCACAGTAAAGTAAAAGGCCAAAAGGCAAAAGACAAGGAGTCTACAGGACACACACACACACACACAATGAGTAGAACATGTTCTTAAAAGCTGTTTTCAGAAACTTTCATCTACACTCATGCTTGGTACACATGTGCACTAGCAAACGAAGTACGTTTTAATATTGAGATAAAATAATGTAAATTTGTTAAGAAGAAATCTTAAGGGTTTTGCCTTATGGCTATAGTATTGCATGGTAGTAAAGTTAGAAGTTTGGGAATATCAGAATCCTGGAGTTAACTTCCACTTTTTCTTAGATCCAGAAGCCAGTCATAGGGCTAAACGGTGCCCCCCAGGTGCAGCAGACACGCTGAACCTGTAGAGCTGTGGGGTTTGGTAGGCCATGCTGACCAAATTCCAGGTTCAAACAAGTAAAATTTGAATTCATAACAGGTGACCATTATGCTTTTGAGATCTGTCTTCGTTTGCATTCGCATTGAAGTGGAGCCAGGGCATTACCACCCCAGGAACAGCCTTCAGGATGAAGGAAATAAGAAACTTGTGTTTATAAAAAAGTGAAGAGAGAGGACAGCCATGAACCCAGACATTCTGTATTTGAAAATAAGTAAATATTTTCATGGCATCCTTTTCAAATGCAATTTTGGTGATATTTGATAATTCTATCAGATACCCTGTCATACAAGCATATACATGTAGAGACACACACACACACATTCGAGGACATGTATATCTAGGAGGATTGAAAGACTACTGTTGGTCATCCTTCATTTTCAGCTGTAACTGAATTCTTTGAGGTACTTTCTTGTGTATTTGGTTTGCAGTTTGCTTAAAGATGAAGCCTTCTCTTGTTTCTTTCTCCTCCAAGGGGCATTGAGTTGTCCAGTGGCACTACAAGCTCAATTACGATCTTCTCCTCCCATCTGGTGGAGAATGAAGACGTGAGTGGATGATGCGACAAGATGCGAGTGTGTTGTTGTCATACTTAGTGCCATTTTTAAGGCTTTTTTGTTGCAAAAAAGAGAAGGCAGGCTTGCAACCCCTTATTGAATGTTCTGAACTGGAATGAACATTCTGAACTGGAATGTTCTGATCTTACATATAGAATGTTCTGATCCTACTCTTCTTTTCCCTTTCTTTTCCTTCTTTATTTACTCTCTTCCATTCCACCCCCCCTGTCCCGCCTCTTTTTTTCCTCATCTTTTCTGCTGTCTCTCTGCCTTTGTCTGTCTGTGCCTAATGAGGCCAGTCACTGTGGTCCTCCCCTTGGTCAGACGCGCAGGCAGATAGGTCTGAACAGCTCAGCAAAAGTGAGGACAAAAGCGTCCGGAGCTTGTGCCAAGGCCTCGACTCCCTCTGTCACTGGACAGGGACAGGGTGTCCCAAGGGGGCCTGTCCTCTGGCCGCTGGGCTCAGAGCAAGTATGAAGGACCAGTCATATCTGTGGTAGCTTCACCTGTGTAAACAGGGACCAAGTGTCATGTCCTTCATATATAGTGGGAAAGAACAAGAGTAAACTTGTGGTTTTTTTTGTTGTTTTTATGTTTTTGTTGAGCTGACGATATGCAGTAGTCTACAACAGACCTTACAAGTCTATATGATGGCACTGGAAGAAATTACAAGAAATACTCAGTGTAGAAATAATAATAGAAATATAATACTTAATACCAAATACTTGCTATTGTAATTAAGAAATATTTTGTGTGGAATGTGGAAATGGATTTTTTGGAATGCCTTCTCATTTTGCCATTGGATCCTTTGAGGTGGTATTTTGAAAAGGGGAACATCAGTGGGTGAGAGCCTTGGATCAGCATATGGACAGACATGCAGATAGTGAGATCAGCATAGAGACAGACATGCAGATAGAGATCAGCATAGAGACAGACATGCAGATAGAGAGATCAGCATAGAGACAGACATGCAGACAGTGAGATCAGCATAGAGACAGACATGCAGACAGTGAGATCAGCATAGAGACAGACATGCAGACAGTGAGATCAGCATAGAGACAGACATGCAGACAGTGAGATCAGCATAGAGACAGACATGAGATCAGCATAGAGACAGACATGCAGACAGTGAGATCAGCATAGAGACAGACATGCAGACAGTGAGATCAGCATAGAGACAGACATGTAGATAGAGTAAGATCAGCATAGAGACAGAGACATGTAGATAGAGTAAGATCAGCATAGAGACAGAGACATGTAGATAGAGTAAGATCAGCATAGAGACAGAGACATGTAGATAGAGTAAGATCAGCATAGAGACAGACATGTAGACACATAGTGAGATCAGCATAGAGACAGATATGTAGACCCACTGGAAGAATCAGTTGTTCTTTATACACTTGCAAAAATATAAAAGTAGGAATTTATTAGCAACGTAATATACGATTTCTGGTGTTCACGTGAGACCCCTGCATTTGCATCCATTTTTCAATGAGGGAGGCATTTTTATTTACTACCTGCATTGTTTTTCATTGACTCTCTCTCTCTCTCTCGTTTTGTCTTTCACATTCTCTATCAAATGCTTGCCTTAGCCTTTGCCTGGAAATCCCTCATTCGGTCATCCATGTCACGCTCCTCTTTCATGTCCCCCTTTTCCCCATTCTTTCTCTCATTCTCTCTATCAAATGTCTGCTTTTGCCTTGGCCTGGATTTCCCTCTCTCGGTCATCATCCATGTTACGTTCCACGTTCTCCGTCTCCCACCACCAACCACACACACACACACACTCACACACATCTCCTCACCGTCATAGACTAAACCAAGCATGGGGCCCCAGCAACAAGCTCCATTAAGAAAACAATGTGAGAACCCAATGGGCCCTTCAGGCTTGGGCCTTGAGTAGCAGCATGTCTGTTAAAAAGGCTGTGCTCTCTAATGAAGTCAGAGAACTCGAGTGCTATTCGGGATGGCTCCTTTCAATGCTGCCAGTAGCTACAGAGTGTCAAAACAACCCTAGCCTCTGCCTCCTTCCCGCCGTCGGTGCAAGCGGTGGCTTTTGACCCACAGTAGGGCATGTTCTTCTTTTCTAGTAGAAAGCATTGAGAGAATACCCTCAATATCCCTGGGTAGCCCCGCCCCTGTGAAAAGAAGGCCAGAAATGCATCCAATTAAAATGCCTTGTTTGGGAAGCATCCATCAAGTCTGCTGCAAAGCTAGATATGGGATTCCAGTGTTTGCTTTGTGTCTTGGTCTTATTTCTTTTGTTCTCCTTATGAAAGTGATCGGGGCAGTTCTTGCTGTATGCCCCCAAAACATGGACTTCAACGTAAACACAGCAGCCAAAAGGCTCCACTCGGTGCTGTTTAGAAGTCTTAAGCAGAGCATTCTGTCCAGCAGCACTGAGCCTTCTCTTTAAACGGTGTGGGAGCCCTCCATGCACGGATGTAGCCCCGCACCATTAAAATGCCTCCAAAGCCCTTCGATGTTGTTCAGTCCGCTCTAGCTTTTCAGAGTCCCTCCTCTACTAACAACTCTCAAAGCTCTTGGAAACCCTCTTGACTCCGGACTTTTGTTTAGCGCGGAGCGTGGCAGGCGTGAATGCCCAAAGCAACAGTATATCACTTCACCTGTCCACAGTCAGTCTGGCAGCACTAGAACACTGTAAATCTCACTTGGAGTTCCTCCTCCTCCTCCTGCCTTTCCTTGAGTTGCTTTCCGCTAATGCGGCCAAAGAGAAAAGGTGCGTTTATCATTGTTATTGTGGAGTTAAGTATATCTTGCAGGGGGAGATGGCCTGTTTTAAAGAACAATGCTTTCTTCGAGACAGAGCAACTGTACACTGATGTGTGCTTTTCGTCGTATTTATGTACTACATTTCATCGTAGTTATGAAATGTGAATTGAGACAAAAACCACAGGTAGAGGAGTTTATGCGAGGCAGAATACATTGCCCTCCAGAGCTTAGTTCTTGGGTGAAGAATGGTTGCATTTGGGGAACATCTAACATGGAGGCTGAACAAGGTGGTGTGCTGCACAGACCAGTTCCCTCAATGACCTCTGAAATGTGCTTTCTAGTACTCTTCAGTGGGAACAGGTCTTCTCTTTCTGCTCTGCTCTTTAATAAAAAGGCTTTAAAGCCCCCCATCTCCCCTGTAATTTATTTATTTTCCTTGGTGAGTTCTCACCAGAAATGGCTAGGTTCCATATTTCCAGTTGCTTCAAATAAAACTGGATTAAAAGTATTCTTTAATCTAAAAAAAAAAAAAAAATGGAAATCGTTTATGCTTCCTGTTTGGTTCGTGCTATGGCCTGTCTCATGTATTAATGATCTGAATGTCGTGATGGAGGCAGAGCAAATTTGGACGGTGACATCACACTGCTATACGCCTGCCACGTGTTCTCATGTGGGGAATAGCTTCATTTCCTGGAAGAGGGGAGGATGGGGGGGTGAGACGGGCCCCTCATAGTTTTCAGCTCTGGCATGACTCGATGAACGGAACGACATGGGCGATGCCAGGACATTCGTTTACCATGCTCCTTCACCTAAATATGCTAATGTGGTCAGTGAGGTGCAGTGGGGCCCAGTATGATGGTAATTGATCATTTCTGATTAGCAACATCAAAGGTTTGCTTTTTTTCTATTAATGTAGAATTTTGAAGCTACATCATGGTCACATCTTGTCTGACCAATGCACTTACCTTTTCATGCTTTTTTTATCATAAGCTTCTGCAGTCATTGTTTTAGACAAAGCAGGACTGAATATGGCCCGGATGTTAAAAAAAAAACATCGTCATTTAATGTTTGATTTTTTATTTTTAGAATTAGCAGATAACTGATAAAGTTTTGGGTGACCTGTATAACTCAAACGCCTGGTTTTACTTGGGGGCATTCTTATTCAGATAATTCTTGGTCATGTTGCACCGTAAAAGAATATCACGCATATGGACTTGTTAAAGCCTGTGCTCTTCTGTATCCATCTCCAGATGAGGAGAGTGGCCTATCAGAGTTTGGCCCTGCCTTTGAGATTTTGCACAGGTGTTTGCCTGAGGGGCCGGACGAGTTCTCTTAATCAGAACCAACCATGCCTGCAAAGCCGGAAACGACCAGTTTGAGCTGTACGCTGGAGCTGGGCTGATGTCACCGGCCACCATGACCCCCAGCCAGCCAGCCCCACCCAGACTTGTTTTGGTACACATGGTGCTTAGATTAACTTGGGGCCAGTGAGAATTAAAGCAAGTCTGCTTTGAAAAGACCTAGCTCTCCAACTGAAGGAAGCCATGACCATGCTTCTACTCTGCTTCCAAACTGGAGCTTAATGGCATTCATAGAGGAGATCCTAGACAATGTTGTGTGTGTGTGGATGCTAAGCTTTGTTCCTGTTCCGTGCTCTGTTACACCTCCACGTGAGGGAAGATGCGGTTAAGTGGTTGTTGGGCTGGAGCTATTCTGTGATTTTGGTAATAAGCTGAATTACATGCCAGCTGCCTCATTCCTTGTTAGTGTGAGCCTGGCTACTGAGATTTGCGGTCATGGGTCAATCGGCACCGAATGTAGCAATGATTTTACATGCAGGAGGCTGTCTGTCTGCAGCATTAAAAATGAAAATATGGACATGTGTGTATGCAGTTGTGCTCATGCTCGCTCAAACCGAGGAAGACACTCGTGGAGGAAGACACTTGTCTGTCTTTCCTTGCTTTTGGTGAGTTAACCTTGACGTCCACATTGTTGTAAAATAAGAAACGTTGTGCTTATATGGATATAAAATGAAAACCATGCGATCTGATTTGGACCAAAGCATTTGAGAATGTGCATGGCATCGGTGGGTTGGTGCTTAGGTCTGGGCTTTGTGAGTCCCTTGTGCAGTGATCGGATCGGTAGCGAGTAGAGTGGAGGAACGACTTTGACCATCCGTGGTGATGACGGGCCACTGCTGACTCTTGCTGTGGATCTGAAAGAGAACCTGGGGTGAGGGGATTTGGACTGGAGCACTGTGAATGCATCCTCGCTCTCAGTCACCCTGTTACGGAAACCCTGAAACGCATGCATAACAGGTGCTAGGGTCTATGTGTGCGTGTTCGTGCGTGTGTGTCTGCGTGTGTGTCTGTGTGTGCTTTCAGGCCCTTTCTGTATGTCTCTCTGGGTGAATGCACAGATCTTTATCCCTGTGTGTATGTATGTGTGTGTGTGACAGGTGCCTGGCTCTGTTCAGTTGCTGGGCAGTTGTAGCAGTAGCCAGAAGAAAAGGGTTTCGCCTGGCGCCTGAAGCCTGTGGTCAGATATTTCCACTTGGCACTGGTCCATCCACCCTCCCTTTTCATAATGCATGATTGGCACTAAATCTTACCTTCTATAAACTCATCAAGTGTGCACACACACACACACACACACACACAGCTTTGGAAATTTTAGGCATGGGTTTTACTTAAGCTCATTTCAGTTGGATCTTGTTCCTGGCCTAATGCCTTTTGACCTGGAAGCAGCTGATTTATTGGACTCCTCTCTGTGATGTCCACCCTGATCATCCAGTTGACCTTGTCTTTCTCAATTCTGTCCGTTATGGCTGTAACACACTCCTGTGTTTTTGACCAGCAGAGATTTTAGGTTTTACATGACACACTTTCATGGTGTAATCTGTTTCTCACACACACACACAAACACTATTATTCCGCTTCAATTGGTGTGAATGTTTACTTTTCACTGATGACCGTGTACACGTGTTCTGATACATGTGCAGCATTTTCCATAGTAGGAGTGACACTGCTGCTCAGCACAGAATGAATCATCTGGACACCAGCAAATCTTTATCTAGAGGTTTGAGGCCCCAGTGTGTCCCAAACTCCCATCTACAGTATAATCCTGTCACAATCCATTTCTTAAAGTACATTCCCTATTTATAGCTACAACAGAACTTTCCACTGGAAAGCGATACTCTGAAACACCACAGATTTGCTATTCAGGGATGTGACACTTCCATATCATGGCAATTAACAGTAATTGAGTTTATATTTATGTTCCTTACTGAGCTAACTGCATTCAGTTATATTGTACATGAAGTATTAGGATTTTAGAAGTGCAGGCAATTGACTGACTGTTGGGAGCTTCTAGATGCAGGGATGTTGTGTTCTGGAAGCCTGTAGTGCCCTGATCACGATGCTGCTATATAATCCTGCCACAACTTGTTTCCTAAAGTACTTTTTTACATATTGACAAGTATGACAAAGATTTGGTGTGCATCCACATTGGCTAAAGTAGTCAGGCCAAGATGGATCCTGTAGTCCCTGTGAATTACTCATATCTCGTGTCCCACACTGTTCCATCACACACTATACTAGTAAGGAGTTGCAGTAAACAAAGGTTCAGGACTAGACATCAGCTAATTGTCTCTCTTCAGTATGTGTAATTATGGTGACCATACCCTTTTATTTATTTCTTTATCGTTTGTTTTGGCATGAAGATGGCATTTTCGTTCGAATCAAACGAATTGAATTTAAACGTCATTACTAAGGTGGGCTGTGTTCATAATCATTTGTGATGGGAAGGAACGGCCCAGACCGTTTGAGAGCAGAAGGTCTCCGGGAGCCACAGAGACCAGAACCACGGAGACCAGAGGGTGGTGCAGGCCTGGGGTCAGCCGTCGCACGGCTTCTGGATAGCAGAGCTAAAGATCAAACAAACCCGCTGGCGTACGCACAGTGCTCTCATTCACAGAGTCCCATGAAGACGCCATCTCTTACATGTGAGTCGGGGGGGAGGAATCCCAGTAATGATGAGCTGTTGGGTGGGGGGGGGCCTGCTATCTCCCAGCAGGCCTCCAGACCCCCCCCAAGTCTCATGACTGCTTGGTGCGCTTCTGGTTCAGAAGGCCTACGGCACTCTGTGTTGATGTTGAGCCCATCTTACTAGGCCCATGATCCTATGCTGCTTCGTCGCTAATAGCTGAAAATTTGAATCGTGGTGTGTGTGTTTTGCCTGTGTATGTGTGTTTTCCCAGTGTCTGTTATCAAGTCTTCTCATCGTTTGTAGGGGGATTTTTGTTTGTTTTTGTTTTTGTTGCCAAGGTCAGGGCAGAATGTTTGGCTAATAATAATGACTCACTGCTGACTAAAATATTTTATTCCTCTGAGCATTGATTATTCTCTTCTTATAAACTCTCTGATAGCTTTAATTAGGCCTGCGGCCTTTGTTACTACACTTCATGAAAGGCTGACATTTTTAAAACGTGTGGGCCTTATTGAGCTCATGTCATCAAATGCATGCATACATCTGACAAAATGTATTTAAATCTATATATCATTAATAATAATATGTTTATTTTATATAGCGCCTTTCACAAACCCAAGGTCCCAAGGGAAAAAGAATACGGTACATTAGAGAGAGCGGAAATATCGAGAAAAGAGGAAGGTCTTGAGTTGAGTTTTGAAGGTAGAAAGAGAGTCAGAGGAGCAGATAGAGGAAGGTAACGAATTCCAGGGGGTGGGGGCAGCAACACTGAATGATCTGCCACCCATTAAACAGTAAATGGCAACGGCCATTGATTATTAAAAAACGTAGCATTGAAAGGACGCGACAACAGGCTGCCTTGCTCCTACAGCTATTTGACACTTCATAGCTGCATTTTTATTGTCTGTTGTCTTTTCAAAATTTGCTGAATTGTACTGTATGCTTAAAAATGTGTCCAGGAAAAACCTTCTACCTTCCTTCTGTGCTCGTGTTTGGATGGAAGATTCTTCAGAGCTTCTGGTTTCCATGTCTTCCTCTTTCACTTGCTCAGTGTTCATAAGCTTAATCTCCCATGACGCTGAGACACATTTTATAAAATGGTGTGCCCTCCTCCCCTGTGGAGCTGCAGTCAGCAAGCTTTTTGAGCATCGCGCTGTCGCCTTGTTAAAGTTTATCGGCCCAATGCCCAGACGTGGGGTGGGGTGGAGGGGGGGGGGACAGGCCTGATATGGGATGTGAACGTTATCTGTCGGACTGGACTTCAAAGTTGGTTTCTGCTTGGGGGCTGAGCATTACATTTGGAGTCCAGCCTGGCTACACCCCCATGCAGGCTTGTCCAATGGGACAACTGCTCGACTGGAGCTGGGACCCTGGTCAGGCCACATGCTCTGTGCTGGTCTCTCAAGGCCTTGAAAAAGGTTACGCTCTGTGAGTTTCTCTGATCTCCTGGAAGCGAGACTAACATATTCATTGAGTACTAAGCTATTACAGAAGAGCAGCTAGGCCTCTAGCCTTCACTAATTAATACTGTTGACTTGTGATTTGTTTACGGTTCAATTAAGAAGTTATTTGTACAGCACTTTATAATTTAATTGCAGGTGTTGCCACAGAGCAACTTTGTTCTTTCAAGTTAGTTACATTTATCTTTGGTTGGTTTTATTCGTTTTGGGACTCACTCCTGTCACCACTTTAAAAGTCATATTGTTCTCTCATCTGAGTTTGCACCATTACGGCTTGAGAGAGTGACCTCCAAAAATTCCCCTCTGATCATGGTACACAGTTGTGGCCATTGTCCTCAGCTAATGGTCAGATCCCTCTCTTTCTTGCGTCGTCTCCCTCAATTCTCTTAAAGGCTATATAAAGTTAGGAAATGGCTGCTCCAAACAGGAAATAACTTCCAGGTCATTGAATGTGAGGTGAAGGGTCACTCCTGGGTCAATCCAATCATAAATTGTTTGACCCTTTTTCTCCTAATGGAGTCTGTTTTTTGATGGTTAGTCTGTTCATACACAAAGGGTGTTTTTAAAAGTCTCAGTTTTAAGCTATTTTGGACCTCACTTAGTAACTCTTGACAGCTCTTTCTTCAAAGTCCTCAGCGGTAGACTGTATCTCTGCTTGCCTCCAGTTGTTTAGAGGGATCAGAGATGCTTTATCAGAAAGGGGTGTTGGTGCCTCATTTAACACCCGTGCACCCCATCCTAGGCGGGGGACCACACTTCAGCTGTATGGTTGGACAGCTGGCTGGAGAGACAGGCTGAATGCAAGCCACTTTGACCACATTGTCTGCGTTTTGGCTCTCCTGGGGAAACGACCCAAAAACTCCACCCACCCCCATTTTTTACTCCGCTCAGTCCTGTCAGCCACTCTCCCCACAGTCAATAGGGGAAGTCCCTTCTGGGACCCCCTCACGCTGGACCTCTGTTTGAACACCGCCTTCCTAGAGGACCCCAGGTCTGCGCTCTTTTGTCCCCCTGCAAATAAGATCAGAGTTTTATTCCCTACGCTCTTGTGCCGACAGACACCCTAAACTCTGTGAGTTTGAGTAATGGGCTTTGGCAGCCCTATCGATCATGGCTCCAACCTGCCCCCAGTAGCTGTAGCTCTTTCCCCTGAGGCAGCAGATTGGAGGAGGTCTTACTGGCACCCCGATTGGGCCCCTAAAATACGTGAGACTCAGTGGCACTGTTCTTTAGACAAAGACAGTCCCACACCTTCAGGACAGACGCAGCCAACCGTCTCTCCGAAGATTACTGAACATGCAACTGTTCCATCCTCTTATTTAAACATTTACATGTGAAATATATATATATATATAATATATATATATATAGACACCATGCCGAGGACTGCCCTGAAACACCCAGAGTAACAGAAAGCAGAGAGGAGTTCAAGCTCTTAGTTTCTGAAGCATTCACGATATTGCTCAGCATTTATTCTGGACCACTCCGGACTCACAAGAAGTGCTATACTGTTCGAAAAGGTTTCAATGATTTACGGTGTTTTTCAACTCGATGTTCAAGCTCTTGTTTTAACAACCTCATGAGCTGTGACTTCAGGCCAAGTGGCGTTTACGCCGCTGCCAAGTGTGAGTGACAAGAAGTCTGGGAGTCGGGCGGTATTTGCAAGCAGAGCTGTGCATCCTGTTCAACTGTATCCTTGATTGGCAGTTTGGGGGGGAGGGCTCTGGGCAGGTTATCATATGGGGATTATTAGGAGGGGCTCTGAGTAGGAAACCAATCTTTTGCGGTAAGCCTGATTATGTCCCAACCCCCCCTCCCCCAGCCCTGAGTGCCAGTAGTGATGTCGATGTGGGATTGGTGCTGTAATTGTCAGTGCTTATGTTAAAGGCATAAGGGAAGTTTTTGCGCTCTCAGTAAAGCTGCTTTTCATCACCTTTACTGAGTGCGAATGTCATGTGTCAGTATTTGAGATTCTGTCTGTGAAAGAGAACACATCTGATTGCCTTGTCGACAAGATCGAAAAGATTGAAAAGATGACTTTGAAATTGTATTCTTGCTGATTTACTGATTAAAACATTGTTTACCTGTTGTCATTGGTCATGATGCAATCAGATATTTGTTTCTAAATTCGTGTTTAACTGAAGTTTTTACCCCACGTTCAAAATTTTCCATATGGTAAATTCGGTAAAATAAAAAAATATATATATTAGGCCCTGTTATGTAAGAAAAGGTAAAACCAGAAAGGAGATGCAAACAAAAGGTATGCCATTTGCCAAAAGCTATGTCTTTTAGCTTTTTAATGCTCAATTTTCTTAACATTTTTTTTCTGCTTCTGGTTTTTTGTTATTAAGGAAGGGGTGGGGGTGTAAAATCTAATGTGATGAGCTTTACTCTAATGCAGGCCACATGTTTCCATCATGTCTGCATTTGATAATATTGCTTTAAGATTTCTTTTAATACTGACATTTTCCCATATAGTGTAAGCCTATGCAGTCTTTTTTATTATCTGTAATTTAGATTTCTGATTTTCGTATTGAACTTTCCTCTCTTAGACTGCAGTGTTTCTGTTATATTAGTGTGCAAGACATTTCTTCAAAACCATTTACTGGTTCATGCCAAATGATCAGTAACTCACGGTAGTGGATGGATATACATATATTATGTATGTGAATTATGCCTCCAGTCATATTCATTTATTAGGATTAGGTGAGGTGTGGGCAAAATTATTTTTAATCATTTCTGTAGGTTGATTTCTATAACATATTATGGATTTATAATTGATTTAGATGTAAAAATGTAAATTATGAAGTAAAACAATCATGGGTAAACAGACACTGGTTCATTTTTATTTACTTATTGTTTGCACCGTAACAAAAATGTGTGCAGATAATGTTGAGATGATGCAACTTTTAGATGTAATAAGAATATGCGTATATTTTGTGTGTGTATGTGTGTGTATATATATATATATATATATATATATATATATAAGTATACATATAAGTAGAAAGTATATATATATATATATATAGCACTCAATCAATTTATAATTGATTTAGATGTAAAAATGTAAATTATGAAGTAAAACAATCATGGGTAAACAGACACTGGTTCATTAATTTTTACTTATTATTACTTATTGTTTGCACCGTAACAAAAATGTGTGCAGATAATGTTGAGATGATGCAACTTTTAGATGTAATAAGAATATGCGTATATTTTGTGTGTGTATGTGTGTGTATATATATATAAGTATACATATAAGTAGAAAGTATGTATATATATATATATATATATATATATATATATATATATATATATATATAGCACTTTCTAAAGCGAGATAGACTGATTGTTTTAAAGGTTGAAATGAATTAACGAGAATAATTTTTTTTCACCCTGTACTTTTAATCTTAAATTGACATAGGACAAGATTTTAACCCCTGTGTGGTGTCCTGGCTCCAGGGTCAGACCCGTGTGTGGTGTCCGGTGTCTGAGCTCAGAGAGTGTGAGGCACGTAGGCTAATCCCCGTTACAGTCCCCTTTACACATGAGCCTATAGTTTGGAGCCAGAAGTGCACCTGTTCACATTCCTGCGTCTTCCAGCACAGGGATTTTTGTCCAAAGCAAATCTTCACGTCACTTCAAGGTCTTCAACGGCAGGAAGAATGACAAGAACTGATATCTCTGGGGAAAAAATCTCTCAATATTGGAATTGACTTAATAGTGATTATAAAGAATATAGGTGCTTCATACTCACTTTGACTTTGATTTGACTCTAAGCAGAATGTTTGACAGAAGAATAACTCATTGACATGTGCTTTTGAGTGGTGTGCTGCTTTCTGAAGGTCTTTATTATAACTTTTGTTTAGAGGCTCTGTGGTGAATAGACCCATCTCTGACTCTTGTCAATGTTTTGTCATGAAATGCTGGCATTTCCTACCTCCAACAGCCAATCAATCAATCTCCCCCTGTCTTCTACCCCGTCATCCTTTTATGTAGCTCAGGTTTTCTCCAAGGTGAAGGAGACCAGTGAATGGTGGCATAAATAAGGAGAAAGTTCCACTATATTTTTTTTTAAATAGCATGTTTAACTGCAGCTCTTTCTGGCCATGCCTTCTTTTGTAGGGCCCCCAGCACCCCTGCTGGGCATTGTGGGAGAAGCTCTCCTCAGTGGGGGCTTGTGGGAAAGGCCGTGGGCTCACTCATCACGGTTGACAAAATCAATGGAATGGCTCACAAACAGGGACCCCAGGAATCTGCCTGCCTCTGGGGCAGGAGAGGGGAAAGTGTTCTCAGCCAGGGCCTCTACTCTTACCGCAAGGGGAGAGAAGTCCAATGTTTTAAACTTTTATGACCAAAGAAATGTTAATCATGTATGTGAATATTTCCAAGCCAGCTCTTACCCATAATGCACTGTACCCACCCTCAAGGTGTGTGTGTTTGTGGGGGGTTAAAAGGGCTTTTGTTGGCCAGTAGTTTTGGTTGTTGTGTTTCTGTTGTTGTTGATTTAAAGCTTGTGGGTTTATTGAGGTGCTGATTGGGTTGTGTTGATTGGCTCTGCCGGCTGCCTCTTAGGGAAGCGTTCATCTACTTCAGTTAGATCATGTGAGGAACTAATGCCCTCCTTGTTGGGGCCATTCACCAAGTTCCAGCATTGCAATTTCCATTGTTCGAGTTGATGACCTGCATTAACCTTTCCACGTATGAGTAATCAGCTAATAGTAGTCATGGCAGTCATGTGCCCAAGCAGATGTCAGCGTGGGCACCTTGGCTCTGTACTCAGGCTGCTTTTGCTGTAATGCAGTTGCATAGATAAGACTATGTATCAGCAGGTGGTGCTACTGAGGGTTGGTTCATGTGTGGGTGGGTGTCCGTTTGTGTGTGTGTGTGTGTGGCCATATACACTTCCGTTGCAGTAACACACTGCTGTGACCTAACTCTATCTCAAGTTCATTGTCAGTAGTATTTCCGGCAAAAGTGTGTTTGTGAGTGCGGGCGGGGGGGGGGTATAATTAAAGACCCTTGAGTGAGGAGGCCCTCTCTCTGTTAGATGGATTTCAGCCCCTTTAAACCCCACCCTGTAATCCCTTCTGGAACAAGCAAAGTGGGCTTTTGAGGCTGTAAGAGGAGAAGGCCAGAGAGGGAGAAAGGAGGGGGCAAGCTATTTTAGCCGTAGTGGAGCAATAGCTGCCTAATTAATCACATCCAAACTCTCATGTAGGAAACGGCGCATACACACGTACAGTAGAACAGTGGCACTGCACTGAGAGCACCCCCCCCTCCCCCCCCTCCCGCCTGTGCTCAGCTTTGTAAACTCATTTGAAGCAAGCCTACTGCACCACAGCAGTGTGAGGATGAGGTCGGCAGTTTGGCAAATCAAGGCATGCTGGAACGAGACTCTTTTTTTGAAGCTTGTTTAAAATGTTGTAGTTCTTTGGTAGTGCAGTGTTATATGCAAGTAGTTTTACTGGGTTAAATGAAATGTCATTCAGGACATTGTGATGAAAGGTCTTGCCTTTAGCAAGCTAATGTCGAAAAGAAAATTAAGGAAGATCTGCATTTTGTTTTCTTTTTTGGTGACAGTTTAATATGCTGCCTTAAATATAATATGACATTTTGGGAGGAAACATGACTAATGATGTCGTTCTGCTCTGATCACAGGATGAAGAGAGTAAATCTGATATCGCATCTTCCAGAACTTGCATGTGTGTTTATACTTGGCATAACACATTCTTTTTTTTTGGGAGGGGGGGGGGGTTGTTTTTTTTTCTATTTTCATCCCAAAACCTGCTGATTCAGCTTTATAGATAAATTTGGTTGAGCAATAGTTCACATTTTACCTTTCCTTAATCATGGTCCACAGTTTGGAGTGTCAGTGTCTGTCTCTGTGTGTGTGTATATGTGTGTGTGAGAGAGTGTGAAAATGTATGCACTAAGTGTGTGATATGTACTTTACTTGTTTGATCCAATTTTTATGCCAGATATCCTCATGAGAAAACAGCCAGCTCAGGTAAATAGCTGATAAATTCAGATATTTACAACACATGACCTCCCACAGTACCTTCCATGTCCTTGTGTGTATGTGTTTATTCTCTCTCTCTCTCTCTCTCTCTCTCTGTGTGTGTGTCTGTGTGTATTTGGTTTGCATTGGCATTAAAACAAGAAGGGTGTTCTTCGACAGCAGTGCAGTACGATCTTTAATTGTGTTTGCCATTGATGTTTTTTTATAATACTGAACAGGTCCACCATGATCATGTCATTCTTTGATTTGCATACATGCGTGAGTTCATAATACAGCCAAAGATTGAAATATCAAATGGGTCATTGGAGCTTCCAGCAGAAACCTGCGACCAATGAATCCATCTGACACTCTTTGTGTCGCAGTTTTCTAATCGCATCAAAGCTCCATTGGCATGTGGGCAGCCTCAAGGCTCAGTAGGCTGTGTGAATCTGAATCCTGCATCTTCAGACTGCAAGCCTCATCACATGTCGTCTCATCATCTCTTCTACTGCCTCCTCCATCTCTGATCTCTAGATGGTTGATCTCTCTCTCTCTCTCTCTCTCTCTCTTTCTCTCCCTCTCTCTCTTCTGGAACTGAGAGCTGGAGATGGTTGATCTCTTACTAGAGCTGGAGAAGCCAGAGATTGTTTCTCTCTCTCCTGGAACGGTAGAAGCCCAGGGTGGTTGGTTCCTCTTTGGAGCTCTGACGGATGCGTAGAGGGTTGATCCCTCTCAGTAGTTGGGAGGACTATGGAGTGGGTGGGTAACCCAGCTCAATACCTGTATGGAAAATGAGGTGATGTGTTTGCTTTTTAAAAAGGGTAACATGGTGGAAATGAAGAAGAATGCATTAACTTTGCGAAACATGTTCAGTGTTCATCTAATTTCACTATAGCCGGAAATCTCTTCAGGCCCACAGTCCCGTGTATCACTCTGTACACGCTTGTGCACTTTCATTTTTTTATGATGTCACATTTCCCGTTTGAAAATATATCCTGCTGTGAAAAGGCAATTCATCGGTGAAGAGAAAGAAGCCTCTTTTGATGCAGCACCAAAAAAAAATTCTTGCAAGGTTGGACGACGGAAATTTGCCTCGCGTTTGCTGTCTTTTTTTTCGTCATTGCTGTTTTCCCATGAAACAGCAATTGGAGGATAGTTGATCAGCTGCTTCGTTACTGTGCGCTTGAAACCCAACCCCTTTTGCTTCCCAGAATTCCTGGCTGCCTGCTTAGTGGTGTCGGGGGGAGGACAGCACTTTGCAGGGAAGAGCGAGGTTATTTGTAGCTTCAGCTCTGCCCTCAGATTTATCAGCGCGTTGCTAAGACACGTCAGTCGCCGTGTCTTTTCTCGCCTTGTTGCGCAGAGATACAAGAGCTGTTTTTCTTTCATCTCCAAATACCCCCCAACCCAGCTCCTTCACCATTACCGCCCACACCCCTGTCCCCTGTCCTGTTTTTCAGAGGGAGGGAGTCTTTCTGATTCTGGTTTAATCAAAGATTCCATCTGAGCTGTTTAAGATTTCTCATGATAGTGGTAACGAATGCATTTACATTCCATAACTGAGCAGAAGTCTGCTCCTCCACTTCCTGTCCTTTTGATCAGATCCTACAAGTATGGAGACTTGTAGCTGAGGATGGGGGAAAAAAACGACTGTGGATCAAATCGTTCTCAAGCATTTCAGAAACGTGCCTTTCTGAATTTTTGAAATTTGTCTGATGGATCATTCGTAACTGGGTGTTTTCTGGACTTGTGCATTCTTCACTGGATGTTGGGGTTGGGGGGTTAAAGGACAGAGGGCCCATTTCACATCGCTTCTGTGTTCCATGCTATAATTAGCAATGTCCTTCAGAATGGAGCAGGGGAGAGTCAGAGGAGCTTTGAGGCCATCATGGACCATCACACAGCTGAGGCACATGATAAAGATTGTGGGTCAGAACTGGGCTGAGAATTGCTCCTGGCTGACAGAAATGCTTTAATGAAACATACCCCTTAAAAACGGCTCTGGTTCTCATTCACGTTTGAGCTTGAATAGGTAAAACGGCATTCTAGGAGGCTGACATCTTGCATAAAAGGTATGGGGTATATTTTGGGTAAGTTGCTCCATCTGATTATGGGCAGTCTGCCATGGCTGGTGAGGGCACTGCACGCCTGCACTGGCACATAGGTCTTCCTGAACAGCCTCCGCTACTGATGTTTGCTGAGATGGCCCGAACAGCCTCTGTTGAGCTGCCAGCCACTTTCTTTTACTTTCTGTTGTTTCAAAGTCTGAATCTGAAATGGATTCAAATTAAATATTGTTTTTTCTCCACTCCAGAGACTTTTATTCTCCTTGTATCCAGCTCAGTGGAAACTCAGTGTATCCAGACAATCGGAATACCCACTTTAAGGAAAAGCATTACAAGGAAGAGAGTCCTTAGCTTCCATTTATTTCTCAACTGGGAGTATATGTTCAGCAGTGACGAATGAGGAGCCAAAATGAACCGAATGGCGTCGGAGACTGCTCTCTCAGTGACGGACTGTCAGAAGTGTTGGCAAATATATCTTGCTTGCTCTGATGCTGTTTGGAGGGGTTGGCTGTTCAGACTGATGCCTCACTCTGTTTTATACTTGCCTTGATGGATGAGTTCATATTTAATATTGACCAAAACACACATTATCATTATTGATTGTAGTTCTCCCCCGGAGTGCAGTTAATGTAATGTCTCAGAGTTTCTCCTGTAGTGGTCTTCAGTTCATCTCATCTTCCTCTTCTAGTCTCTTTTTATTTGATCTTTTCTCTTTCTCACTCCCTTTTTCAGAACTGTAGTATGATATGAACAGAACCTATATGATCTGTCAATGGTGTAGTTTTGTATACTTTTCAACTGGTTTTGTTTCATCTTTAATACTGCATTTTATTTTTCCACAGTACATTTTATTTTTTTTTATATAACTAGTGCACAGTGGGGGGATGAAATTTCAAAATATCAGCTCGAGGTTTAATAATGACCAGAGTAACGCTGATTTGGTGCAAGCTTATGAGAAAGCAAATTTACAAAATTTGCTGAACTTTAATATCACTAAACTGAAATTTAGGGTCTTTTTCCTTTCTCTCCATAAAATGTTATGCACAATTGACCTTTGAAGGCGTTTAATTTCCCCTCTTTTCCATCCAGTAAAGGAGAAGGACAGAGGGTGCAATGAAAGCAGAGAGAATTGGAACATATGTAGTTGGTAAGTGGTATTAGACAAGGGCTTTCTTGTTGTACCAAACACTAATTTTAGTGTACTAGAAATTCTCTGCAGGCTGATCACAACATGGAGTGTCACAATGCAAACCACCCAGATATGCATAGTTGGCATTATAAATGCAAGGCAACACATTCCAAGGATCCTTCATTTCAGAAGGCACTACATTTATTGTAGCTTCTTTGTAACTGGCACAGCTCCCACCAGTCAGAAATGTCTAAAACGTTTTGTTATATTTCAATCACACTGATAATCAAAAACTCCTTTAGTAGCGCTTTTTATACCGATGTCTATTTTTAGCTAGTTCGATTCTTAATATGTTACTTTGATGTTTCGGCACACTTGTTCCAATAACAAAAGGCTTTTCATGCCTGTGTTAAGAATGGTCTAACCACTGGCCCTCGGAGCTCCTGCTAACTCCCAATCCCTCTCTTCATGGGGAGCTTCAGAACATTTGACCACTCCTGTTTTTTGGAACTCCTATTTTTGAAAGGAGTAATGGGGGGAGGAGGTGCAGGAAGATAGTGTGTCCTTTTTAAAAGAGGATGACAATGACTGTTGGGACTAGCCTGCCAGGAGGTTAACTCTGAAGCCAGTTGAGGTTCAAACATTTTTTTTTTTCTTCTTCCACACTTTGCAAGTGTTTGACAGGTGAAATACTGTGGGAACTCTAGGGAGGTTTTCTTTAAACGCTTTCCTTTTCCACTTTATGTGCTCTTATGCATATTGAGAGTTCAATAGCACGGTAGGAAGCAGCTGTCAGAGTTTAGCCTCAGAGCTTTCAAAAAAGAATGCCTTGTACTTAATATGTGATTTTCAGTTTGAATTGTTTCAGTTTTAAACTTAACCTGATACGTTAGCCTAAAAGTAAAGGCATTGTGTTGTGAAGCAACACAATTTTTCTTCCCCCTAGATTGCTAAAACAACTTCAAAGGTTGCTTTATTCATTGTTTTCTTGGACGAAAGCAACGTTTCCCCAGCGGAATGGGAAATGGAGGTGTCAATTGTCTGCCATAAATGACGCCTCGGCAATTGGCCCGCCACTCTTGACGCCTTGCTCGGTAATTGTCTAGGCCTTGCCAGAACCTCGGGCCATGGCGACCCGGCACGCCACTTTCGAGGAGGTGGTGGAGGAGGGTGCTTGGCTGGGTGTCGTTGGGTGCGGAGAGCCCAGAAAAGATCCATGTGCACGTTGAGAAGATTTGTGCAACGCGATAGGTCACCCAGGGGCCTGAGAACACCACGGACGTTTGTGCGGCCTCGTGCACCCTGCTTCTTCCATTCTGCTTAGCCAGAGAGCGGGAGAGGTGGAGGTGCCATAGGAGGTGGGTGAACCACGGGGTTAGCTCTGGGCTTGAAAACGGAAAGTGTGTGTGTGTGTGTAAGAAAAGAGAGGAGAGAGATGAATTGTTTAGGGTAGGCACATGGCAGGCGCTATTGTTAATCTCTCTGTGGAGCAGAGCGGGACAGGAGTGTTCACACGGCACTCACAGGAGTCCCGCTGGGCTCCTCTAGAAAGGGGCCTTTGCAGCCAGTAAAAAAGTCACAGCTCCAGCTATGGTGCCATGCTGAAGGGAGCAGAGTCCTGCTCTCTCTTGCTTTCTTTTCAGAAAGGAAGTGGGTAGATATGTTAAACGGAGCAGATGGTGATCAATTTGATACTTGGAAAGGTTTTAACAAAATTGAGGAGTGCAATACTGCTTCCAAAATATTGATATATGCTGCTAGTTTAGTCATTTTACAGGACATCAATTGCAAGGGTGTAACGATACAGTTTTAGGTTGCATGCGGTTTTCAGTTTTGCGGTCAAGGTTCGATTTTTGTGTAAAATAAAAAAAAAAGTTTTTGAGCTTAACCATATACTACACAGATTGGATTACCACAGAAGAATCTATTTCAGAACGAAAGATTGCAAAGGAACGTCTCACCAGCAAGCTTCTAAAAGCAGTGCAACTGAGCTATTAACGATACACAAACGTTATACAGGATGTAAGAGACCCTGGGAAGGGACAGGACTATTGATCATAAACTATTTCAATACTTTTAAAACTTTTAAACTTTTTCTATTTTTTTCTATACAGTATTGAAAACATCACACATTTATTCCCAGTACTATTCTTGCTTATTAGGTTTAGGTCTTTTTGTTTTTGATGGGACCGTGTGCTGTTCACTGACCTATAGCAGAGGCGTTGGGATAAATTTAACGCCAAAGCAGGTCCTTGTTGCACAGCAAAAGTGGTTACTCCTTTTCCTCTGCCACGCCCCCTCAGAGGTGAGACAGGACGCATGTGACAGGGACAGTGAGCTTTAGGTGATCTACCAGGCCTGCGGTGGAGATGAGAACTAGGGTTATTCCTCTTGAAGTTTATTCAACCCTATTTAATTGTTTGTTGATATTTAGCTTCAGCTGTTTTTCTTTTGACCAATGACTAAGGTTTAGGTTGATCTGTTGATCCTTCAGACATGACTCCCTTATGCATCCACTGACCCAAATGGTTAAACATGATAAAAGACAATCAATAAACTGCTGAATGTTTTTGTGTGTGTGTGGGGGGGGGGTTAATTTAGCAATTAAAACTTGATAAAGCAAATTAAAACTCATTCTTTGCCAGCTTGCACTACATAGTAGCTTGAATTCCCTGCTGTTCCAGTGAGCATTGGGTCTGCAGTGATGCTGTATCCTGAGCATCTGTTCCTTAACCAGAATGGGTTCAACTTTGGTTGGGTGTTTTGAAAGCCATTATTCCTGAGGTGAGATGTTCAGGCATCTTCTCAAATGTTTTCAACCCAGGGTGCCATGACTAAAAAAAAACACCAACATGTAATATGAAGCACCATGTAATTACATGAGCTACATAAATGTTTGCCATTATGTGAAAGGCTGCTTTTTTATTTTTCTGAAGATGTTTGCTTTGTATGTGTGTTATTTGCTATATATGGTCAGTAAATGGCCTTATGATGAGTGTGACTTTATATTTGCCACTATCCTGACATGTAGTACATGAGATTACTACTGTGGAAAATCAGGTTCCACCTAGTCCTCCTAATGAGCTTTGCAAGAACACACAGTGTAATCTCATGTAGTACATGAGATTACTACTGGGGAAAATCAGGTTCCACCTAGTCCTCCTAATGAGCTTTGCAAGAACACACTGTCTCCGAATCAAAACAGCCAGTCAGATCCAGGAGTGTCTGAAGGAATATCAATCCCTGCATGCACTGATCCCTAAAGCTCGATCAGTGAGCATATTCAGGAACTTTGCAAAAGCAATAACTGATGACTACTTTCAATGAAACAATTCTTCTCATCCCTCCTTCGCCAACACCTTACATGGCAAAGTCAAGTAAACAGAATGAAAATGAACAAATGGAAGGGGGGATTCAAACTGTGGACACATTTATGCTTGACAGGTAGCCAATAACCCCTGCTTCATTTATTGATTTAAAACAGGAACCACAAAAATAAGATGTTAACGGTTATGATTTTTTTTCTGCTTGTTTGCTTCTCGGCTCGTTCTCCTCTGCTTTGGAGTTGTGGCTGTAGCACAGAAGAGGAGGGGCAAGGGTCTGGTAGTCCCTTTCTTTTGATTGATCACACTAAGACCACACCCTTCTTAATCTTAATCTCTTAGAGAAAAGATGTTTTATGTCCATATGTGCTTCTTTGGTAGTTTACTTCATTATGGCTTAAACTGATAAACCAGTGTAATAGATGTTAGATTGGATTTTTCACTCTGTCCTGCCATCCCCTCCTGAGCTGGTTTGTGTTTCATTTGTAATCTGTTTCCACATGGAGGGATGTGTTTGAGGACCTGCTTCTGTACCTGCAGAGCGAGCATGTGTTGTGTATGGGTGGGTGAGTGGATGAGTGTATGTGCGTGCGTGTGTGTTGAGTGTGTGTGCATTTGGGAGCATGCATGTTTAACCCAGTGGAAGCAGACCTCCTGGGCTGGGTGTGTGTGGGGGGAGGGGGGTCCGAGTGGCTCATAGTGCAGATCCATGAAACTGGCCTCTGACAAAAGGCTCATATAGCAGACTGTACAGTCTCTCTCCACAGGCCTCTATGGTCGGCTCAACTGTAGCCAGACAGTTGGGTTTCACTGGCATTCCACACGCCCACATACACGCACACCCACCCACTCACTTACTCACACACACACACATACACAGGGAAAATATGGACCATGGAGTCAAAAAAGAGACAAAGTCATAAAAAAGAGATAGGGCAGAAAGGAGTGAGAAGCCCCTTGGAGGGAGAGAGAGACTCAACTACTGGAAAAGCTTACGGAGAAGTTGAGAAATGTGGTTTTATTCTCTCGGATAATGGTGAAGAATGTGACCTACAGAAATACCATTTTCAGTCTGATCGGAAGTCAGAGGTGTCCACTGGTGATGAGGAAGGTGTCTTATTACATCTCCAAGCCTCCCTGTCCCTGGAACTGTCCCAGGAACTTCTTTCTCCACTTTAAAATCTCTTGTCATTCGCGTGGTTTTTCATCTCCAGCTCAAACACAAATCCCTTCCTTCTTGGTGTGCTGATTTCACTGAAGAGTTATTATCTGACAAATACAGTCTCAAATTATCCAGCAAGAAAATTGCTTCCTACCGACTGGTGGGGATGTGGAACCGCTTATGCTCGGAAGGCAATGTTTATTTCTTTGCGTTTGCTTTTGGTTAAATGTTCACCTTTGTCGCAAGCACAAATCACGGCAGGGACACCTTCCCGATGGTATTACAGTGATGAAAGCGGATTTTCAGAGGCACTGGGTGGGGCCTGGGTTTACTATCCCTTTCGGAACAGTTTTAAAAAGAGAACTTGCTGTTTGAAGGGTATCATCTGCTTGCATGCTTTTGTGCAGCAGCATGCACGTGTGTGTGTGTGTGTGTGTTCAGGCATGTGAGTGAGTACAGTTGACCTCACTCAAAGGATAGTGAGGGCTCCTCAGACAATCTGGGGATTATGGAGGGAGGATTGGCTTTGGACCTGTCCACTCAGCACTTTACCCATAGTGCCCTCTGCTTTTCACAGCAGGGTGGGTGGCTTGTGGGGGGGCGTGGTCACCAGCAGAGCGATGGGTGGAGCACATGTTCAGACTGGACGAGCTGGCTGCTTGCTGCTCTGAACTGTTTCACTTTGTTGGGGGGTACTTGGCTTGTCCTAATACTTGACAACACCTTGTCGTGTTGCCTCACAATGTACGCTTTGTGTACATTGGTAGGGACACCTGATGCTTTGCGGAGCTGAGATATTTTCTATTTTTTATATACACATCCAAACTACAGTGGCTGGTTTTAGTGGCAAGTTTCCATACTGGGATGGTGGTGTTATGGCTGCTTCAATAGTTGGAGGACCTTTTTTTGGCATGTGTCTGTCTGTTATGATCCAAGTCTCTGTTTCTAGATTCTGTTTTCTAGATTCCAAGGTCTCTCAACACCAGCAGACATGTCCAACCTTTTTAAAACATCCCTACTACACACAATTTAGCCCTCCATCCCCCTATGTGCATATGAACTCAAACACACAAACACTACCCCCACCGCATCTAAGCTTCTGTCCCCAGTTTTACACTCCATTTAAGACACAACCACACAGGCTTTCACACAGGCTTCTGAGGCTCTGTGCAGGCGTTTTTATACCTGTCGGGACGTAGCCTGCCTAGCCCTAACCTAAATCACTGAGAAGGGACATTCTTGCATATTACATTTTAAAAACCTCAAAACCTAAACACTATTAAAGCTATTTTTTTGGTCTTGATAAGGTAGGATATTCCTGATATTCATTGGTCTTCCTACATAGCTGGGATATTTTTGTCCTGACACACACACACACCTGCTCCCAAGTTGCCCCACACTCATTCTGCTCATGGACAACGAACCTCATACTGTTTTTTTTATGAAAGGCTATAGTTAGTGAACCTGCTGTGACTGCCCCCCTCCCAACAGAGAGCTGCCCATGTTTAAAGAAACCCACACGTGTTGCTCTGCTGGATCAATTTTTTTTTCATACACTGCAGCTGTTCTGGACACTCTTGGGGGCGTAGTAGGAGAGGAGGGTGTGTGTGGTACTCAGCCACTGTTCAAACAAAGTTCTGGACAATGACTTTCTCTGTAACCACACAGGAGGAGATGAGGGGGGAGGAGGTCAGTTAGAATTTCCTGAACATGGCAGGAGGCGTGTGTGTGTGTGTGTGTGTGCGTGCGTGTGTGTGTGTTAAGCAGCACTTCCTGATCTCAGTGTCCTCGTTAACAGGTTTGTTAACAGTACCCTGCTTTTTCTGTCTTTAACTTCACTCTCTCTCTTGGTCACTTGCTCACACAAAGAAAAACAGACTGGGAGTAAGAGAAAACTTGTGTGTGTGAGAGAGAGAGAGCACACAAAAACACACACAAAAAAATAAATAAAACAAAAAGGCTGACTGCGGTGAAAATGAAGTGGGAAATGACAGTCCTGGAGATCTACCCCCCGCCCCTTTTTTATTTTAGAAAGACCTCTGTGAATTGTCCTATCAGCCTGCTCTTCAGCAGTCGTCTGTGGCAGGACTCTGGCGCTGGGACCTTCTCTGACAGCAGATCTTTTCTCTTTGCCCCTCCTCTACAGCAGCACCACCTGCCTTCCAACTCTTCCCGCCTTTCACCCGCCGCTCTTCCGCTGATGCCATTGGCTCAGTGCATTTCGCTTTCAGAAAGAGAGTGACACAGAGGTGTGTGAGAAGTGTCTATCGGTCTGTCTGTAAGTGTAGGGTAAGGGTTTAACGGGCTTCGAGATTTAACTTTGGACAGACATGAATAAAAAAAAAAACCTCTGGGGCAAATGGGTAATTAATGGGATGGAAATACATCCATAGCCCACTGGAAATGCATCCACAGCCCAACACCCGTGTGCACATCCACACACACACACACACAGTGATGAGGTATTGGCATACGGCTTGTCAACTGCTGTAACCGGGAGCAACAGTAACCGCAGCGACCATGCGCTGCAGAGACAGAGGGCTCTGAGGGGTTCCAGATGTGCTGGTTTTGCAGGCAGCGGTGAAGGACTGGGAAATGGAGAGATGGTTTAGAGAAGACGTGCACAGGCTGGCTGGCGTTGAGGCCTGATGACGCTCTATTATTTGAATAAACATTCATAATTAGACTGCACTGGACTAATCCAGTCTCCCCAACAATACCTCAGCAGTTAACTTTTTCTCTCGAACAAAAATATTGTGACAGAATATTAAAAATCCCACTTATCTCAGTCTGTTGCTCTTTGCCCCAAATTCCTCAAATGTTTCTTTTTGTGTTAAAATGAGTGTAAATCCTTTATACATCCATATTCTCAAGTCAAGAAATTGTAAACGAAACAAAAACATAAAAAATTGTACAGGTAACCAGTAAAGTGTGGCAAGTGTGGGACAATGCTGTGAGCAACCTGGATGCAGCGTTTTGTACTAATTTTTGATGAGATGGATGTGACTGTATAACCTCATTAGACAGCAGTCAAAGGAGGACACAAAGGAAACATGAAGTGTTGGAGGACAGAGAGGATTTTAATGTGGCTAATGTCCGTAGTTGGAATAAGCAAGATTGCACTAATTTTTAAATTCTAAATGTAGTAAAATCAAGGTTTATCAAAAGTAAAATCAAGGTTTTTAAGTTGTGTTCGAAGATTTGTAGAGGGAGGTCCTAACGTATCCTTTACTTTGTCAGTAGTCAGGATATTTAAATAAAGATTATCTCAATTTTTTTCATTAAGCTTACGTGACGAAAATGTTTGGACATCCAATTTAGATTTATTGTATTTGTGAGATTAAAAATATTTCTTAAGGAGCTGAGTTTTAGTGGTAGATTCATTTGTCTATTATCTGAATAATTATGGTATAAAATATTCAGCTTTCCTTGGGTTCACCTCTCTGAGCTCCTTCTGTACCTATGTTTTCCTGCCCTGTGAAGATGGAGCTGATGGGGTTGGTGTGAGTGTTGTGTATCTCCCTCTGGTGCCTCCACTTGTGAAGTGAAGAAATATTTATGATCCTCTAAATCCTTTGCCGAGAGACATCTATATTGACTCATGTGGTTGCTGGTCTTAACATTGGTGATGTCATGGATGCCCTGCCACACCTGCCATGGGTTGATGTTGACGTGGTCCTCACGTCACGAGATCTTTCTCGTGTATGCCTCTTTAGGCTCTGTGATGCCTCTCTTTAGGTAGACTCTAACAGTGAAGTAAGGCTCCGTCTCCGGACAGAAGATATTGTCATGTAGTTGTGGACCTTGAGGATAGTTCTGACCAACTTTGTCATCCAGAGTTTCTGGTTAGGATATACCCAGATGTATTTGTTGATGGTGATGTTTTCAACACAGTTCTGTATGTAACAGTATAATTGATGTTTAAATTATAATTAATGAAATACAACAGAACAGAATTTAACCAACTGAACTACTGTCATCACAGTGCAAGCGGAACATGTCAGCAAAACCTCTTTAGATATTTCCCAGACCATCTTGAAGGGTGAAGCATAAACATATAAAGCAATGTTTTTCTTTAATAGAAGAGAAAGGGACTGTATTGTATTGTATAAGCTCTGACATGCCTAGTGCAACTTCCTCAGTGCCAAAGAAATACCCTGCAAATGTACTGGTGCAGTTTCCATACATACTGTTTTACACTATGTGAAAAAGATAATATTTTTTTACATAACTAACTACATTTAAAACAATTATGGGAGTGTTAAGCTGCAGTCAGATCCAGAATGAAAATTGCACAACTTCCACAATCTAGAGCCAGGCGTAAGTCAGTAGAGACTTTAAGCACTGTTGATTCTGTTCTGTGATTATGCCTGAAGATCAGATTGATATCACATCTTAGTAAACACAATATTTTAGAGCAATAAGTTGAAAAGCAACCTTTTTCAGGGCCCTGGGAAAAATGGTAATAGGTCTAAAATTCTTTAGAAGCAATGGGTTGATTTGTTGTTGTTTTTTTTTTTGTTATTGTTAATATGTTAACATATTTATGTTATTTAGTATGTGGGGACCTTGGGAGCCCATTGTGTCTTGTCTTGAGTTAAGATGGAATACCATCCAATCAAAAGGTAGAGGGCTTCATGTTAAATACAGTACCATTCAGTCAATAAAAAGAAACCGGCTCAAACTAATCTAATAATACAGATGAAGGCTTTAGTACAGTGGGATCATGCATTCGTTGTGGGATGCACAACTTTGTTTAGAATGTTAGAAAAATATTCTGACCTGGCTACTTTAGTTAAAAGTTGATTGACTAAAAGTTGATTTTAGGCAGTCCTGAAAACTTTCATATAACTCCTGAAGTTTACTTTATCTTCACTCCAGCTTCCTACGCTCCTTCCTATATACATGTGGAGTCCCATTTTGCCAGGGCTGAAACGTAATCTTGTCCCAGTCCAAAACGTCCATACCCTCAGAGTTAAAAGAGTTACTTTACTGTGTTTCTCTGTGCCAAGGCAGGTGTTGGTAGCTTGGATAGCATGGAGAGCAGGTCTATGGAGAGAACGCCTGGCAGTGTGGGGGTTTACTGAACGACAGCGGTGTCAAGGTTTCAAACAGTATAGGTTTGAGAATGGACCAAAAGTCATCAGTTACTTCTAAATTATTTATAGGAAAATGACAATACCAAGTAGAGTAACATGTGACATTATAATTAAGATTTAAAGACCAAGTCCGTTTTAAAAAGTCTGTTGCACTATTTAATACACAGCAAATGTGGATGTTTAAATCACCAGTAATGAAAAGATTATGACAGCTTGGTCAGAAAGTTCTTGAGTAGACTTTATTTTGTGTAGGAGGTCTATATATGGTGGAGAGCACCAAGAGTTGGCAAACTCTCTTAGCAATAACAATTCTGTTCATGTTGTGTGGACTGTTTGCGTGTGCACATGGCATGATGTGCCCTGGTGTTCAGGTGGGTGGAGTTCCGTTTCATCTTTGCCAATCAATAACCAATGCAGGATGAAAGGCCAATAGCAGTGTTCACCTTATTACAACATTGAATGTTCAGTTTGTTAAATTAAAAGTGATATTAGTGTATATGGACATTACTCTCACAGTGCTAATCTGAAGTAGTTTTCCACAAAATGGTAGTGCTTCTGTTTTTTGCTTGTATGTTTCCCCAAAATTTCTACCAAAACCACATCCCAATTGGGTTTACTTCCATTCATTTAGTCAGGACATGCTCAGTTTGGAAGTTAAATAAAATAATTGATTGTAAATTTGCAATTTAGCTCATTTTTATGGACTATTATTCGGTCACTTTTATGGTATGGAACTTGTTTTTCTTCAGCGACTTTTTCAGTTACTTACTGTCTTCCTGTCTGTCAGCTTCCTTCAGTAGTGAAACATAGGCCAGGTTCTCCAACAGCAGCCACTGTTTTGATAGCACTGTTATTCTCTGGAGCAGCAGCTGTCATTGGGCACGGGTGGTTGGAGTTTGTTTTATGGAGCGGAGGTGGAGAAATGTGGAGGGGGATAAGGGGAATGGGGATGTTCATTTTCTTCTTCTTTTCCCTCCAGCTCTGCGAGGTTATGCTGAATACATTTTCCTAGCGCATTCTTGTCAGCAACCTTGTTTATATACTTCATGACTCTGTGCTTTGAATGAACAAAAATGGACCCTGTCTTTCTTGCGTGCTTCTTACACACACACACACACACACACACACACACACAGGCCCTCCACAGAGTCACTTGGGAGGTCTGGTTGTAATTAATGGTCTAACTTCTTCTGTCCTTACCGAATGACCACTGTGCAAAAGGTGGGTGTTTGTGTAGCTGGGGGATTGTTGCCTGTGTACGTATGTATAAATGGGGAGGGTGTTGAAATGAAATGACGGATACACATAGCAGTCTCAGCCAGCTGTCTGCTGAACCAATCACCTTTGCCATACCCATATGTGAAAACGTACACGTGCCCCAGAATGGCGATGCGGGACCCCAAGCTCTTGAGAGGTCTGAGAGGCGCCTCTTTCTCCTCTCTCCCATCTACCCAGCATCCCTTGCAGCTTGTTGGCTTTTGCCTGCGGTCCTCCTCAGATTGGTGAGAGAGAAAAAAAAGAACACATCTGAAGGAATGAACGACGTGACCTTTTTTTTTTACGCATGGGGGACTGAGCAGCGGTTGGGGTTTTCACCATTGGCTTGGCCCGTGCTGTTCCCACTGCTGTGGTTGGATTTTTGTGATTCTTTGCTGGCCGGAGGGAGGGCGTAACGCGTGCAGCAGGGTGGTCGAGGATCTCTGGGCTCTGGTCTTGGAGCCGAGCGGACCACCCTTCTGGCTGAGCCAGGCCTTCACTCTGCAGCTTCAACGCCACTCACCCTGGAGCCCATCCCAGCGCCAATGTACACAGTGGAACTGATGTAGCGTTCTATTATTCATGACTTACCAATGTGTCAGGAGGCAGCGTCTCAAGGTGGTGGCAGTTTTGGAAAGTTTGGTTTTGGTGTAGTTTTTTTTTTTTTTGGGGGGGGTGTTCATGCTTGTGAGCAGTTGGCTTAGAACTTTATGCACTGTTGGCTTTGTGTGTGTGTGTGTGTGTCCATGCGTGCTCGGAGATGCAGTTTGACTGAGTAAAGAATAAAGGAATTTTGGCACACAGAATGTAAAATAGACGTGTGTGTGTGTGTGTGTGTGTGTGTGTGTGTGTTAAAAAAAAAAAAAAACAATAGCTGCATGGGTGAGATCTGGAAAAAGAACAAGATAGAAACACGTACGCACACACATGCACACACACACACAGCAAGCATGTACACAGGGGTAAGTGCAGGTGAAGCTCTATCTCCTCTATCTTTTCTTTTTTAAGCCTGGTTGTCATGGTGGCTTGCACTGAAAGCATTTGTGCAGCTGCCCATTTCTGCCTTCAGGAGAACAATGTTATTAGCACACCAGTCTGCCAGCTTTAGTTTTATGGTATTATTGTTATTATTGTTATTATTATTATTGTTGTTGTTGTTGTTGTTGTACTTTATTAGTGAAACACATCGGGCGTAGTTCAGACATTCGCAAATCTCCCTCTCGGTCTGGCCATGTGGTTGTGGGTGTTTTAAGCAGTTGTCTGCCCTGATGGCTCTGACAAATGCCTTTCATGTGGCCAAGTGACCCAGTGCCTTAGAGAGGGAGACCCTCATTTAAGTTGGCAAAAGGTGTGTGTGTGTGTGTGTGTGTATGTGTGAGAGAGAGGGAGGGAACAGAAGTGCACTCATTCCCTTGCTAGCAGCTGCTTTCACTAGCGTACATGAGTTCTATAAAAATAGGAATGGGTGAACAAACTGGTTGTGGTGGAATATGAAGCAGCAGAGCGATGGAGAACAAGAGTGAGTGATGGGAAAGATGGAAATAAAGAGGTAGAATCGGGAGAGAGAGCTTTTTTTTTGGCTAGATATATCCCATATGTAGTGTTTCAGCATCATGTTAAATACTTTGAAATGTAAATACAATGAAAATGACTGAGTGGGTGGGAGTGAGTGGGAGAGGGAGGAGCCATTAGCTGAGTGGGAGGGGCAGGAGTCATTAACTGAGGGGGATGGGTCATAAACTGAGCGGGTGGGACTGAGTGGGAGAGGGAGGAGTCATTGGCTGAGTAGGTTGGAGTGGGTGGGAGAGGGAGGATCCATTAGCTGAGTGGGAGGGGCAGGAGTCATTAACTGAGGGGGATGGGTCATAAACTGAGCGGGTGGGACTGAGTGGGAGAGGGAGGAGTCATTGGCTGAGTAGGTTGGAGTGGGTGGGAGAGGGAGGAGTCATTAGCTGATTGGGTGGGAGAGGAGTCATTAACTGAGTGGGAGGCGAGGAGTCATTTACTGAGTGGGTGGGAGTTAGTGGGAGAGGGAGGAGCCATTAGCTTAGTGGGTGGGATTGAATGGGAGCGGGAGGAATCATTGACTGAACAGAGTAGTGGTTTTAAATGTCGCCGTGTTCTCGAAGTTGGACGACCCTGGGTGCCCGATACGTCTTTGTGCAGAGTCCAGTAATCCCAGAGATCCTCCTCCCCCTTTCTGTATCTGTATCTCCATGTCTGCTGCAGGAAAAACTGCTGTACAAAGCTCTGTTAACTGAATTTGTCTAACTCCTAGTATTTGCCTTGACATTCCCTGCACACATTAATTTTGTGTGTGACGTTTGTGCATTGTTGCATGCACACACACACGCTAAAAAAAATAAAATCTCAGCTGCTTGATTCTTTACTCTTATTGGACACAGTGAAACTGAATCTGCAGTGAGACTCTTTAGTTGCGGTTAGCTCTGCTATGAGCACTCTCCCGTGTCGTATCATGTTATGGCCCCCGTGTGACATGGGCGTCACAGGTTCATATCATGAGATTGGGTGTATTGTACCAGCTGTGTTGTACCAAAGCAGTGTTTTTGACTCTGTTGCTCTAACCTCTCGTGTGTGTGTGTGTGTGTGATTGCAGGGCTGCTGGGCAGTGCAGAGTGCTCATGTGGGAGGAATCACTTCACGTGTGCTGTGAGCGCATTTGGAGAGTGCACTTGCATCCCAGCGCAGTGGCAGTGTGATGGAGACAACGACTGTGGAGACCACAGTGATGAGGATGGCTGCAGTAAGCACACACACACACACACAGGTTTATGTCATATGTATTTGGTATACTCACAGGAACACTGTATGCTTTCTCAGTCAGGTGATTGGACAATCACCCAATCATGTGGCATGCAATTCAGTACATAAAGAAACAGACAGGAACAAGAGGTTCAATTGATGATCACATTAGTCTGTAGAAGAATGTGATCTGAGTGACCCTGTGCATGGAATGGCTGATGGTGCTAGATGGACTGGTTTGAGTATTTAAAAAAAAAACTGTAGATCTCCTGGGATTTATGCACACAACAGCGTTTGTGGAAACGCCCTGCTGTTGAGAGAGGTCTGAGAGGAATGGCCAGACTGCTCCTAGCAGGCAAGAAGGTTACACTAACTCAAATGACGACTCTTTACAACTAGCGTGAGCAGAAAAGCATCTTAGACAGCTTTATACAGAGCAGATAAACATGAAATGAGGAGTGGAGAGGAGTGGATCCAGCACCTTGTGAAATCCATGCCATGCAAATGAGAGTGTTTTGAAGTGTTCTGTATATGTAACCATCAACGTGTATTAAGAATGTTCTAACGTAACCTTAACCTTCCCTAGTCTTTTAAGAAAAGGAACTTGGAGCATTTGTGAAAGACACTTAGCTTGTCAAGGCAACTTTGGTAGTCTAGACAAGGTAGGTCACCTGATTTTAATGACTTGTTAAAAAACACTGAAACACACACACTCACACACACAATTTTGCTATTGTGTGTGTGTTTTGTTGTATTTGAAACTTATGTAAGGATATTATACACATCAGGACCAATATGAATTTTAGCCAGTGGTGGAAAAGTGCACATGCATGTACGCACGCATACACACAAACATGCATGTCACTCACTCTCTCTTACAAACACACATGCACGTTCACACTCACTCTCTCTCTCACACATACACACAAACTCACACACGACTGCTCTGTCTCTCTCAAATTTCTTCCATGCATATACAGAGTCTCATTACTGCAGGCTTTTGTATATGACACCTCGCCATTGTCTGGGCGGAGTTAGCGGGAGAATGGGAGTGTGAGGCCGTGTGTAGGCCAATACTGCCGACGTGGCACCCTGACCTTTCACCCTGACCTTTCAGCCTGGAACGCGCTTAGCAGGAGCGGCAGGTGCACGGAGTCCGCAGGGGCTTGTCATGGCGACCTTCCACGCCGTAAGATCAAGATGCTCATAGCTCAGTTCAATTTGACCAATCACAGAAAGCTGATTGGGAGAGTAGGATTGGTGTAGGCAGACGTGTTCATATTCATCACACACACACACTGATGCTTGCTCTCCATCTCTCTTAGCTGTGCTCTCCTACTCCCCTGGTGTTTCTTTGCTCACACTAATCGTTATTGATTAAGACTATCAGATTAGCTGCCTCAACTCATCTGTATTGATTGGTAGAAAGGGGCTTACGCACGCATACATGCATACACACATCCACGCGCACACTCAATTAACCCTGGTTTTCTTGGCCATGTGCAATATTGCATCCCTGTGTGTGCGTGCGTGTGCATGCGTGCATTAGGAAAGGGTTGTTATTTATCGAATAGAGCTGTGTTTGCTTTACTGTAGATAGAAATGGAGATAGCAGGGTTGTTTCATATTGGTTAAAGGATCAAGTCAAGTGGCCTGCACCTCCATTACTCTAAATTACATTAGATCAGGGCTGCTTTCCAGACACTCCTCATAAAATGGCCTGTCACAGTTTTATGGCTTTTAATAACATACTCAGAACATGACTGCCTAATTTAATGAGTTATTTCTACTGCATCACAAGGTGGATGTAAGTTGTAGGTGGATGTATGTTGGGCCTGTTTGTTGGTAACATTCATACTTTGGGAGAAAGAACACACACTCACACACTTTTTTAGAAAGGAGGGCAAACTTCAGTTATCCATTTGAGAAGCTAAGAACAATTTTTTGTGTTAATTAAACATATTTCTTGAAAGGCTCTTGAAAGGTTTTTTGTTTGTGTTGGAGTGTTAGTCTTCTGTGTTTGTATGTGTCTGGGGTTGTATGTACACATACAATTATGCTATAGAATGTAATTGAGTTTAAATAGGCTATGGAGCTGAGACAGCTGTTTAGATTGTCTGCATGGTTGGACAGCAATACACTCACTCTCAGGATTCCACTCCAAGTTTGTTGGGGGAACTCGCACAACCACAACGTTTGTACTGTTCAACTCTAGGATATGTATTTATATATTTATCTTCTCGTTGGCTGATTTTGAAATACACTCGGTCAGGCTGTCTGGAAGTTTCTACCGGGGGACCTTGCAACCCAGAAGGAAGATGTCCTAAACTTCATGATGTTGCAAAGCGAAACAGGCTATGCACCTTTCAAGGACACACTTAATGAGTGATGATGAGAGTTAATGAAAGTATAAATCAAACAAGCTCTTCAAGGTAATGACAGCTCCCTTTTCTAATGAGTCAAGGGGGTGGCGGGTTCATGACTTGGTGTCTTGGGCATCTTTTGAGCAGCGGGGAGATAAGACCTGGCTCAAGGTCACTGTGGGATAAACCCGTGCAGCTCTGCAGGACTGTGCTGTGTCCTGAACTTGTTGTTGCATTCAATGGCTTCGAGAAAAGAGTAAGGCGAATAGGATGAATGGGAGCTGTAGTTGAAGTTTTGGATATGAAATCGGCAGGGATGCTGGGACCATGTCAGGAGACGTTGAGATCACTCAGGTCAAGGAGAGTGGGATGGGTTTGTTTGCTGGAGTACTATGGGCTGGCTTAATGTGACACAATTGATATACACAGTGCAACATCCTGCTGAGTTAAAAGGCTGTGAGGCTGGAGGGGTGGGTGGGTTGGGTGGTGTTAGGGGGGATGAGAGGACATCCGCCCTTAACAGCACCCGCAGGTGGAACCACCCTGCTATTTCTGTTCAGTCCAAAATTGCCCACTGCTTACCCATAATCCCCTGCTTCCCCCGGGGTCTAACCAATGAGAGAGGAGCTGTGCCCATGGGAATGCCTGAGACTAGCGTGAAGCCACAGCAGCTCTTTAAAGCGCACAGAGAGTGAGATTAACGACTTCTCCCTGCGTTTGGCCTCCAGTGCGTCCTCTGTCCTGCGGATGTGTGTGAAAGACAAGTCATTGCCCCCCCCTTCCCCGCAGCCCCCCTTCCCGCCACCCTGCGCGTGCGTCTGAAGGCTTTCGCCTTCCTGCTGCTCCCTCTGTCTCATTTACATAATCCCCAGCAACCCCCGCTGCTGTAGCCAGAGCCCTTGTTTGGCAGCGGCCCGCCGTGAACCCAAGCCACCGCCCTCGTCTCTCCTTCTGCGTCAATATTTACCCCAAGGGTTGGCTCTTTAGTGGGGGCGGGGGTTATTTGCGGTGAGCACAGCCACCGTATGAAAGGTGTTGTGCACGTCGCCTCCACCTCCAACTCGGCGGCCTGCCTCCACCCCTTATCTCTCCCAGTAATCCGAGGGTGGAGAAACAGACTGGGAAGTGTGAAGCTTCTCAAGGCCTCGTGGAGACAGAGATGTATGGTCGTCAGTGCTTTATTCGCATGATAAATTTTCACATTTGTATCAGCAAAGCTTTAATGAGGAAATTAACATGGTAAATGTTAGGTATAGTAGATTAAAATGGTTAAAGCCATTTGGCGGGAGTGGAACTGTGTGAAAAGCATGCTCCTGCAAGGATGTATGCGATACCTGACATTGTATCACTGGTATTTCATTCAGTAATGGAGGAATCTTGTTTTGGGAGGGCAGTCATAGATGTGATAAACTTTTAAAATGTCACTTGCAATTTCATTTTCAGTAATGTGTTTGTACGTACAAATGTGGGGCCTGGCGCGTGAGTGTGTGCGCGATTGAGTGCGCAAATGTGTGTGCACGTGGATACACACCATGTTGATCAGATCAGTGTCAACCTTGTTCCCCTTTGTGACACACTTGGGGAAAATTGCTTTGCTTTTATCTCTTAAACCAGATTTCCAACTGCTTTGGAAACTTTTAAGAAAGAAGTTTCCCTGAAGCAGATGTGGGTATTGCTGGCTGTGTGTGCGTGCGCGTGCGTGCGTGCGTGCGTGCGTGCGTGTGTGTGTGTGTCTGAGCTAGCCAGTCAGTCAGATGACGATAAGAGCTTGTCCTGTCTGAGGGCCACGGGTTCCTGATACGGGCTTTGAAGACAAGCTGGCTTTGTTTTCTGTTATTTGACAGAACTGTGTGGATGAAGAACTCGCCCCTCACTGGCATAACCTGATCCTCGTGTCTGACGCCTTCAAACCCTGCAGAGGGGTCGTTGTCCAAATGAACTCGTCCAGGA
The DNA here is from genome assembly GCA_020368025.1 of Brachyhypopomus occidentalis. Classification (NCBI taxonomy): domain Eukaryota; kingdom Metazoa; phylum Chordata; class Actinopteri; order Gymnotiformes; family Hypopomidae; genus Brachyhypopomus; species Brachyhypopomus occidentalis. The sequence goes on along the minus strand of JAGXOD010001399.1, from coordinate 49,348 downwards.
TTCTGTAGGTGCCTTGGGCCGGCTTATCTAGACGCCCTTGGCCAGACTTGTCTAGATATTCTGCGGTTAGGTTATGTAGATATCCTGAGGCAGGATTGTGTAGATGTGTAGCTATTCTGTAGCTGTCCAGAGGTGGGGTTGTGGGTTTTTGGTTTAGATCATCAGTGTTCTGGTGTGTTCCACACACAGCTGATCCGCTTTGGAGCGCTAACTATTCAAGTGTCTCTCTTAAACCCTCAGCACCCTGGGTTAGTCACCATGGCAACGAACAAACCTTTTTGTGTTTTCCTATTCATCTAAGAAGTGTATGTCTATTTGGAGTAACTTGGTAGGAAAACCTTTCATGGGTGTCGTTGGCTGTAAACTTTAAACTTGTGTGCCTTTAAATAGCATTAATTAATGTCAAGCTGCCACTTTTCAGCTAAAAATGAGCTTGAGATACAGAGAAGCAGTAGTTTGTCCTCATGTTAGCCTAGCCATAAACCTAACCCCTAACCCTCACATCACCCTAGCCATAAACCTAACCCCTAACCCTCACATCACCCTAGCCATAAACCTAAACCCTAACCCCCTTCAGTTTGGTGGAAATTCCATTGTTCCTGAGCAGATTTTGGAAATGTGCACAATATCTATTGAGCTTTGTTCAAATCTCTGCATTGTGGTTCCCACCTAATTCTCTCATTAGGTGAGTGAAAATTAGAGACTGACAGTGAGACTCAACAGCAGGCAGAGGAAAAGGGAAAAAAAAGCAAATACAAAATCCAAAAAAAAAAAATCCCCCAAAACCCCCAAAAACCCAGATACACAAGGCATTTGCATTTTTCTTCTGGCACCCAGGTGGACTGGAAGGGCAGACCTGACAGCTCAGCAGGCCGCAAGAACAAAACACCCCCCCACACACACACACACACACACACCCTCCATCACACACACACACCACATTCTCTCTCTATCTTTTGCTCGCTCACTCTCTCAGTTGCTGTCATCTCATGACCATTTAGATGTGCTCCAAGTGCCTGACAGGCTGTGTGGGGTGTGGGGCAACATTGGCGAGCGGTTAGAGGTTCTTCATCCTCCTCCTACTCCTCCTCCTCCTCCTCCCACACCAGCTCTCGGGAAGGCGTGTCAGCCCTGCAGGCAGACACAGGGTCAGGGGGAAGCACCCGCTTGAGTGCGGCCTAATTACCGTATCAGACAGACAGGGAGATTTGGAGCAGGGCAGGTAGATAACAAAAGCCTTCTGGGACTGATAGCAGCACCGCCACCCACACCACTCCAGAGCTTGTAGCTTGTTTGGGGATTTCAGCAACACTTTTGCTGGTTTGACAATGTGACCCAGGGCATTGGAAGTTTTTGGTTCCATTGGGTGTCAAAATATAGATTCGTCCTGATGGTATTGGATGGCTATTGCTATTCCGTGGTTGGTAGTCTGGCGAACTGTCACCATATCGGTTTGCTGCTATTCAGGTTCTTTTAATCTGAAGAAGCTCGTGAGCCAGAACAGGCATCTGGTTTTTCGGGCTGCTGCTGTCGTGTGGAGCTCTTTCGGGGTTTCGACAGATAAATTGCTCCCTTTATGAGCACTAGATCCTGCTGCACCACAGTAAATAGGAGCCTCTTAACGATACTGCTCTGTGCCGCTATAAAGACTCCCTCGTCTTCCCTTATAAAACGTTTTTCTCTGTGTGTGTGTGTGTGTGTGCAAGAGAGAAAGAGAGAGAGGGAGAGAGAGAGAGAGCGAGAGAGAGTGTTTGTTTGCACATGACTGTCCGTGTGTGCATGCATATCTGTCTGTGTGTATGTCTGTGTCTCAGTTGAGAAGAGACTGCCATTAGTCATTTTTATGGCCAGTTTTTAACACACACACACACACACACACACACACTTGTTGCAAGAATGACTCTCCATTGGCTGTTTGTGTATTACCGTAATTGCCGTTCACTGATGCACCCCTCAGGGTGAGGTGGCTCGGGTGGAGAAGGAACAGCGAGACACAGCGTAACGCGTGACACACGCTCCACACGTCATACACTTGGGAATGATGAGAGTTTCAGCTGCTGGCTGGGATGGGAAATGCATGTAAAATTCAATACAGTTTCTTTGTGCTGGAATGGAGAGATGGGCACGCATGTCAGGCTGAAACATGAGGAGAGAGAAAAATGGGAAAAAGAAGGAGAGAGAGGGAGAGATGGAGAAAAGGGGGGGGGAGAGAGGGAGGGAGAAAGAAAGGGAGGATAGGGGGAGAAAGAGAAAGGGGAAGAGGGTGTTTACTAGCCGTGTAAGTGATTGACCCCATACAGTGATTTGTAAGACTCTGCATGGAAACCTGAGCTCTTCGGCAGAGTGAGGGAGAATGCAGCGGTAGAGAGGGCACCACTGTGAGAAAGTCCAACCTCACCTTTAGATTGTTCATGCAAATATGGAGATTTCACAGTATTTAAAACTCTTATGTGGCTAGTGACAAAAAATGCATACAAAGCACATTGGAACAAGTTTATAAAACCTACCACCAGATTTAATGTGATGTAACACATTTCTTCACGACTGTGGATTGCTGGTTCAGTTTGTGTGATGTATGGTGCTACCACATTATGTGCTCATTTGCATATTACATTATAGATTCATAATAGAACACCACATGAGCCTACCTTTCTAACGGTTCATTTCCTGGTAAGCCGATGTGGACTGGATAATCATTTCCCCAACAATTTTTGGTCATAAATACAAGTCATCAACAAAATTCTGGACACGCACCTGTGTAGCTAACTGACAAATACATCTACATATTTATTTTTACATTCTATCTGGAGTGAGTATGATGGTAAACTTTATAGCTGCAGTAGGAGGACATGGAGACAACAGTGACCTGAATGCCACAAACTTTTGCTATAAGAAATGCAGCTTTAGGTGATTGAGAGGAAGAAACCATAAAGATGGAGACTGAGGAGAGAGAAAATTTTGCTGCTCTGCCATGATTTAGAAAAAGTACTGAAGTCACGACTTCACCAGGCAGTTCCTGTCTGGGTGAAAAGTTACAGATGCGTTACAGATTTTTATGTAACTGGTAGTTTTTTGCCATACTGCTAGTCTCATGACTAGGGTTAATCAGTCAGCTGTCTCTTGGTGGGGTTCTTTAATATGCATAGCCTCATTTACATGTCGATTTTGATTGGCCTTCACCTAGGGCACATGTGAATTTAGTGCAGATGGTACGCTAATTATAGCTATGGTAACTTTATGAATAGGAATTAAATTTCGTGTCGACATTTTGCGATGGTTACTGTCACATTTTATAAATCTGGCCCATTTTGACACATTATATAGCCAGGCCAGTCCATTATTACAGGCAGCACAAGATTTCTGATAGAAGCGTCCCTCATGCAACTTCATGGGTGGGAGGAGTACATTTTCAGCACCCCCTGACAATTATTGTCATCCTGTCGTCCGGCACACATACTGAGATTAGTCCAAAGGCTTTTCATTCTGTCCCAGACCCACACGCAACAGAGAAGTGTGGCTGTAGCGTTGCCTTGGTGCCCGTGGATGGTACAGCATGATACTGCTCTCCTAGTTGCTCTTTGTTGCCATGGAGCTCAAGCTGTCGCCTTGCTCAGATGGGCCTATTTAGTGTTGTATCGCTCACTGAACAGGTCACAAGTGATCGACGATTTTCTTGTTTGTATTGTGTGAAAATTGCGTGTGCACGCGCGCAGTGGAATGTCTGTAGGATGGAACTCTTCATAGTTTTGCTTTGGTGAGTAAATTCTCTATTAACTGAAAAATTAAAATTCTAACGGACTGAACAATATTTTAATACACTGTAGGCAGTGGGCATTTTGTGTGTGTGTGCGTGTAGTGTATGCGTGGGTGGGAGGGTGTGTGTGTTGGCCTGCATGAGTATGTGTGGGAGTGTGTGTGCGTGCATTTGTGTGTATCTGCGCACGATGGCTCGCTCCATGTGGGGCAGTGGGGCTCCTGCCCTGACTCGGTCCATCACTTTGCATTCATCACCAAGTCATACGAGAGCTCCGCCTGTTTGCCCCCCCCCCCCCCCCCACCAACCCAGCCAGTGATGTCATGCATTTTTCATCCAATCACAGTGGACACCACAGTGTCACGTAGGAGCTACTCAGAGACCTGACTGAAGAAGGCCAGAGACATTTTTCCCCCCTCTGCTTCTACTCTGAGCTTGTTCTGTTTGAAATTACACTTGATCCTTGAACATGCGTGTCTGCATGTGGGCATGTGAGTTAGAGGAACACCATAAAAGATGATATTAAAGAGAAATGTATGCAGCACTAATTTTTTTTTGTGGAAGATTTGTCTTGTAACGTGGTTTCTCAAAAGGTTTCACCTAAATGTAATTATCTTTTCCAGTCTCTCTCTTATTATGCTCATTATTCATTCCTGTGAACTTCATTTTAATCTGTTCCACTTTTCTTGTGCCTCACTAGTGTTACACAAACTGTTGTTTCCAGGCAAAAATCAGTATACTGAACAGTTAACCCACTTTTGTATGTTACACGTATGTGACCCCGCAGTGCAGCCATAGTAACGGTCTCCATTCCCTCTTGTTGTTTTCCTCCTCAGTGTTACCCACTTGCTCCCCCCTCGACTTCCACTGTGACAACGGGAAGTGCATCCGTCGTTCGTGGGTCTGCGACGGAGACAACGACTGTGAGGACGACTCAGACGAGCAGGACTGCCGTGAGTGTCTCGTCCTTCAGCGTGTTGTGCACAGGCTTATAAAGGCCTTGCAGCACAGCATGTGTGCAGTAAGGAGGGCACAACAGGGTGAGGCGGCAGAGAGTAGATAAAGGGCTGTTGGAGACCAGCTTTCAGAGCCTGAATCCAGTTGTTAATGTTCACAGGCTTCGGCTTCCCGCTGGGACGGTGTCCTGTGCCTGTCCTGAAGATGAAACTCTTCAGCCAAACATGCTTTTGGAGAAAACATGTTGTTCACGGCTAGTCACTGTTAGTCGTTCTTAATCATTAACCAGTAGCTCAGGTCCGCTTTTATCGAAGCAGTCAGTGTAAGGTAGATGTTGACATCTGTTCTGTTCAGGTGTTGGCATTTGAACCAGAGCTGGTTAGGTGCCAGGATTTAGCAGGCCTGAGGCCAGCACGTTGCCCCTGCCAGGAAGAGGGGTCAAAGCTGACACCTGAGGGAGGGAGGGACCTTTGACCTCTGGGTTGATGCACTTCCCCCCCATTTGCCTAAGGTGGGAGGGGTTGGAACTGAAGTGGGTGGGGCTAAAAGGAGCTGTCAGGCATCAGAAAGCGTCTGCACTAACACCATTTCTGGAGTGAAGGGCACCTGGTTCGGTGCATCATGTCGTCATCACACCTATCACCGGCCAAACCGGGTCCGAAATGTTAATCTAGGCTGTGCGTGATGGCAACCACAGCTCAACCACCAAACCTAAGCCATACAGACAAGTCTTGCTAGGGGTTGGTAGAATGAACAATACAGAACTAACAGCTACGGTATCACAATCAAGCGGGTAGAAACAGCATCACCACACCAGTGACAAATGACTGAGAAGACCAGTCTGTCTGGAGAATCTCAGGTCTTTCTGCAGAGTGCTTTCAGACCTTGTAAAAAAAAAAACCCCACCATCTTTTAATCACGGCAATTAACAATAGCAAGAATTAAAAGCTACTAATTACCGTTATTAATCAGCATAACTGCACAGCCCACACTGCCTCCCACCAGCTGGTCTTCATGCTGACGTCCTGTTTTATAAGGAAGAGCAGCTCCAAATGAAATCTGTGCACGGATGGCACAGGGGACACCGCACGAGCAAAGATCGGGATGCAAATGAGGCGCCTTCAGGATTAGATGTAGTGCTGTGTTTCCGTTTCAGCTGCCCGACATCAATTAGTCACGACCGCACAAAAACTCTGCCGAGGAAAAGTTGCCAAGCCTGCGGTCTGTATTTTATATGAGAGAGAAGACGAGTGGAAGAATAAGATGGGGACTAGATGCTGGGGTGTGACCTACATTTCCTGGTTTTGATGTGTAGATGTTGAAGTGGTCCCTCATGTTACCAGGGTTCTGTCTGCTGTGAGCTGGTGAATATTTCATTCAAAATGCCTTGTAAATCTCTCTCTCTCTCACACACACACACACACACACACACATCCATGTTAATTATTTAATGCCATTTCTCTCCCTCTTCCTTTCAGTTATTATTTAATGCGATTACTTCAAAAAAGGGGGCTAGGGTGATATTCATGCTCTGCTGAAGCTCTGAGAATGAGCAGAGGAAAGCGAAAAGAGACACAACAAGAAAAAGATGGAGGGTGGGGGGGGTGGAGTCAAGGTGGAGTAGCGAGGCCACACCGTCCTCTTTGACAGCGGTGCCAGAGCTGGCAGGTCTCCTTGGTCCTCCCTCTCGTCCCTGAGCCGCTGTCTTTCAGCCCGTCCCGGGTGGACAGGCCCTGCTTTGCCGGTGCTGGACAGCAGCTCACTCACAGGTGTTTTTGTTCCTGTCAGGTCTTGTGTTTTCGGTGGAGGAGGGGAATTCAAGCAAACATGACGGGGCATTGTCAGTTCACACAACAGTACAATCACTAAGGCTCGTCCTGAAACTAGTGTTGGGGCTAGTGTGTACTTCAGTGGCACACTGCAGCCAATTTTGCATGGCAAAAGTATGTAATCTTTATGCCTCAATGGGCAAGGTGGCATTGAACCAGACAACAGTCATACATATACACACAGAGACACACACAAACAGATGCTCATGCACGTACGCTTGAGTGAAATGCTGAATGAAATACTCTTTATCTTTCTTTCTCTTCTTTTATCTGTCTTTGTCTTACTTTGCAGTTCAATCTAAAGATCTTTTTTGATCCTGCCTCTTGAGAGGTGTCCAGGCTGTCATGTGTGATTATATTTAGCTGTTCGTGATAATCATTTTAAACAAGCGGCTCCTGTGCACTGATTCTGCTTGTCCGTCTCCCCATAACTCACTCATTCAAGTGCCTGCAGCACAAAGCAGGCAGCAGTTTCACTGATGCATAACTCACTCATGACTAGTTCACACATGGCTGCCTCTTCTTCTGTTCAGTCTGGACATTTTATGAACAGGTTCGGTGTGTGTGTGTATGTGTAAAAGAAAGCTGGCTAGGAACAATACAAGCTGTGTAGATAAATGTTTAATAACTCTCCCTCCCAGTGCACCGTGCTGTTTAGGACACGTGCTATGACGTGTGTGCTTAGCTCGGCCTGGTCACTCCCGGATGTGGGTTTGCACAGTAACTAGTCATCGGTCACTGCGTTTGACAGCTACTGAATTTTATGCTACGCTATGGCAGAGGAGGCCTTGAGGCTAGTGAGAGATTTTGGGGAGGTCATGGATCTAATGGAACAGTTAAAAGCGTCCTGTTCTGTCCCGCCTTCTCTTATTTCCCTCACTCACTTTGATGGTAATTGATGAGGGGCGATGGGCCGGGGGACTTTAGGGGTAATGGCCACCATCAGCTCACACTGGATAGCGTGTCACTTGATATTAGGCAGCCGTACACATACACACACACACACACACACACACATGCATTCTCATACACTCAATTAACCTCCCCCTTGTTGGCCATACGGGTGGGACACCTTGTGAGTGTCCTTTTAGGAATTTCTTAAGTATGGGTCACTTCATTGCTACGTGTGCTTGGCTTGGGGGGTAGGGGTAGTCTCCTGTCAAACTGTCCTTGCAAATTCTGAGAAAGAGATGTTCACATGATCTTTTTAAACTGCCTCTCAAGTCCATGTGTAGCTGTCGTTTCACTTCTCAGCACTACACAGTCATGACCGAGCACAGAGTCATAAGCAACTGGCAAAAAACACACACACCTTTAGAATGGTAAACAAATGTCATAACACAAGCCTAATACCCAGTCAGAGTTAAAGCAGGGAGTATTCACCAGAAGGCGAGAGCGTCTGAGGAGAGTTCATTACTTTTGCTACCAAATCCAATTAGAACGGAAGTAATATTCCTGCTGCCCGGAGCTGTAGGCTTCTTTTCATCAGTCAGTGTGTATTCAAGTGCCAGAAATAGAGGGAGAGTAAACTTTTCTGTGATTGTGGGTCTGCTAGAAACTGCACTTTTGTGCGTGTGTGTGTAGCTCCACGGGAATGTGAGGAGGACGAGTTCCACTGCCAGAACGGCTACTGCATTCGAAGCCTGTGGCACTGCGATGGGGACAACGACTGCGGAGACAACAGTGACGAACAGTGCGGTGCGTTCTACACACTCACACGTGAGCACATCCACACAAGTGTGTGTGTGTGTGTGTGTGTGTGTGTGTGTGTGTGTGTGTGTGTGTGCTCGTGTTTGAAAATGTGGGATTCCGCATGCTGTTTTATTCTCCCTCAGGAGCCAGAGCACAGCGGCCTCAAGTAGGCACACTTTTCATCCCTTCTTCCACTCATTCTTAATCTGTCCGTCTGTCTGTCTGTCTGTCTTTCTCTCTCTCTCTCTCTCTCTCTCTCTCTCTCTCTCTGTGTCCAGGTGTACAAATCACCTTCATCTGTACTCCAGTGCCTTCTGTGGTGTTCTCACCTCCTAAGGCTTAACAAGCACACACACACACACAAAAGAAAGAGTGCAAGCAGCATTTTGTTAATTAGGCAGTAATTGCTCTTTGACTGCTGGTTGGGGATCTGGTGTAGTGGCCTTCTTATTGACCCTTACAGACTATCCCAGGACTACACGCATTCTCTCTTTAATGATTTCCACACTGTGTGTGTTTACAGACATGAGGAAGTGTTCTGATAAAGAGTTCCGCTGCTCTGATGGCAGCTGTATAGCAGAGCACTGGTACTGCGATGGAGACACAGACTGCAAGGATGGAACAGATGAAGAGAACTGCCGTAAGGCCCACCGCTACCCACGTGTGTGTGTGTGTGTGTGTGTGTGTGTGCATGCGTAGAAATCTGCACGTGTGTGTGTGTGCGTTTTCATGGTATGTGTTTGGTATTCGTGTATGGTCTGCGTGTATAGTATGTGTCTTTTCGGGGGAGGTTGAGGGTGGCGTGTGCCTGTCTGTGGCCTTTTGTTCCCCTAAACATGTGCACCAGTAAGATCTGTTGATAGAAGTGTGTTGAATGGGCTGGTATGTGAGTGTCTGCTGACCCAAGTCCTGCTCCTGCTGCCTGTATGAGTTGATCTGAGTGACATGTAAGCTGAGCTGCTGTGGACTCGCCACAGTGCTGTTTATAGATGATCCGCTGGGATTGGACCCCGGTATGTGTATGTGTGGGAGAGAGAAAGGCAGGGGATGTGTGTGTGTTCGTCTGTGTGTGGGGAACATTTATAATGTTACATTTGTGTTTAACATCCCCGGAACTGACCACATAGATAAGAATGCAAATCACTGAAGAGATTGTCTGTCCCTTGAGCCCCATAAAGGCGAGATCTGATAGTGTTTAAATAGCTGTGCTCAGACTGTGTGTGTGTATATGGACAATGTACGTGTGTGTGTGTCTTTGAATGGCTTAGGCTATGGGTAATGCGCAATGTAACTCTGTGTTTGTGTGTGTGTGTCCAGCCTCGGATGTCATGGCGGCTACATGCAGTGTTGAGGAGTTTCAATGTGCCTATGGCCGCTGCATCCTGGACATCTACCACTGTGACGGGGACGATGACTGTGGTGACTGGTCAGACGAGTCTGACTGCTGTAAGACGCCTCACACCATCAACCTCACCCCTCCCTCACCCTCACACCGTCAACCTCACCCCTCCCTCACCCTCACACAGTCAACCTCCCCCCTCTCTCACCCTCACACTTTATTCCAAGTCTCTTTCTCACTACATCTTTCCCTTTCTCTGACTCTTACACACAGGTAGCCATCACACACACACACCTATCCTCTATTGATCATGGTTTCTTTTCATAATTAATGAAGAAATCCTTATATCCCTCACTGTGGTGACTGGTCAGATGAGTCTGACTGCTGTAAGACGCCTCACACCATCAACCTCACCCCTCTCTCACCCTCACACCGTCAACCTCCCCCCTCTCTCACCCTCACACCGTCAACCTCACCCCTCTCTCACCCTCACACTTTATTCCAAGTCTCTTTCTCACTACATCTTTCCCTTTCTCTGACTCTTACACACAGGTAGCCATCACACACACACCTATCCTCTATTGATCATGGTTTCTTTTCATAATTAATGAAGAAATCCTTATATCCCTCACTGTCAAAAATACAGTACTGTCTAAATAAAGGACACAGGTCTCTTCCCCCTCTCTCTCTGCCTCACTCTGTTTCATAGTGCTGTATTTTAAGAGAAGGGGACTTTTAAGTTTCAGCTCTGAATTTTCTCACATTTTAGCTATTTTTTGCATGGTTCGTGGTTCACGGTAATTAATTCATGTCTGACATATTTTTGCACTGCTAAAACCTTTTTTTTCCTTTCTTTCTCATTTTTGATATTTAATTATTCCTAGTTCTTGAGATGATTAGCATTTTTGGGACTCCTTGAACCAGCATCAGAGAGGCAGCAAAGCGGGAGTGTGGACTGTGTGTGTGGGGTGTGTGTGGGGTGATGTGCATGTGTGTGTGCGCCTGAGGCAAGGGCAGGCTGCAACCCCTTTGGCTGAGTCTGTACTAAGTGAGAGAGAGATGCTGGACTCTGCATTGTGGGGGTGACACTCTGCCCCCAGCTGCTCAGCCAATGAAATGACTCCGTGGGTGTGTGTGTGTGTGTGTACTGACGGGCACTAGGCCCGTGAGTAGACCTGTTAGTAGATCAGAGTGGGTGGTACTGGCCCCCTGCTGTGACCTGCTGATAAGCTGCTGCTTTATCATGGATCGTTTACTCCACGTGCCCCCCTCTCCCCTTTCATCAGCATCCTCCTCCCTCGCATCCGTCATATTTATATCTCATCTTTATGCGAAAGCTAATCTGTAATGACATATTTCATATCAGGAAATATTTTGAAATGCAATTAGTTTCATACAAATAAGCATTGTTTGCCAGGTGCTGGTTGTAAGTCATGAGAAGATAGATGCTGACTTTGTGTGTGTGTGTGTGTGTGTGTGTGTGTGTGTGTGTAGCCTCACACCAGCCCTGCCGCTCAGCTGAATTTATGTGTAGCAGTGGCATGTGCATTAATGCTGGTTGGAGATGTGATGGAGAATTCGACTGTGACGACCAGTCAGACGAAACAAACTGCAGTAAGTCCCTGGTGTGTGTGTGTGTGTGTGTGTCTGTATGTTGTTTGGATTTGTGTGTGTGGGTGTATCTTGTGAGTTTTTACACATTCACATGTGTGAATGCATGTGTGCATATGTCCATATGTGTGTGTGCTTGTCTGTCTGCATAAATATGAATTCTGTGTGTGTGTGTGTGTAAATGCTAATCCTCTATCCCCAGCTGCCTCTATGTGCATGGCTGACCAGTTTCGCTGCGTGTCTGGCCGCTGTGTCCGGTTGTCGTGGCGATGCGATGGGGAGGACGACTGCTCGGATGGCAGTGATGAAGAAGGCTGCGAGAAGACGGGTAAGGCCCAGCTGCTCGACCTCAGGCGGGTCCCAGCGCAGCACGCGGTGTGTGTCTGGAGCAGGGCCCTTTGCCCTTTCTAGCGCATGAAACCTGAGCTGTCACCTCCTTTGTGCCACGCTGATGGATAGACAAAACGTTATTGATCCCGAGGGGACGTTACAGAGGTTGCTGTTTTTGCTTATTGTCTATGGGCCTTTTGCCACGTGTCACTCAAATGATTTTACGCTACATAAAAGTTTTGGAGTGGTTGTCCAGGCTTTGGGGCTTATGAATTCCAGTGAGGTTTAGAGATTTGTCAGAGAGCTCAGGGTTCGCCCTGTCAATCAGATGTGTTTCTGTGTCCTGACTGGGACTCGGAGGGGCTTTCTGAGGGAACGTCTTGACGGACGGCCACCAGTCTGAAACATGGCTATAGCCCCACAGTTGAATATCAGCTTAATATTGATCCTGTTGTCTGTTGCTGTACTTGGCTGATCAGTTTGCTGCTTCTCTCCTTCCTCTGCTTGCTCATCCTGATCCTCTTCCTCCTGCTCATCTTCCTCCTCGCATGGCTGTGGCTCTCAGGAGCTCCGCCCTGCGCCTCTGATCAGTTCCTGTGTGGAAATGGCCGCTGCATCGGCCAGCGCAAGGTGTGTAACGAAGTCAACGACTGTGGAGATGGAACGGACGAACACCCGCACCAAGACTGCCGTGAGTTTTCTCTCTCTCTTGCCACACACACACACACACACACTGAACTCTTACGCATACACACCATCAGTATTGCTCTTATGATGCAAAGTGTTTGTGTGTGTGTGTATGTGTGCAGGCCCAAGGTCCAGTGAAGGAAACTGTAACGTGGATAATGGTGGTTGCTCGCAGAAGTGTCAGATGTCTCGAGGACTGGTTCAGTGCACCTGTCACACTGGCCACCGACTGACAGAGGACGGAAAAACCTGTCAAGGTGAGGGGAGGATGAAAGAAAGAGGTGAGATAAGGTGAGGTGAGGTGATTTGGGACTCCTCCGAGTTCTCGTGAAAGAGACTTAGTGCTGGACCTCCAGTGCTCCAGGTGCTGGGCCGTGATTGGAGGACTTGGGAAGTGCTTGGAGGAAGGGCACTCGGGGACAGTTCGGCTGCGACTGTGAATAATCTCACTCTGTCTGCTTACGCACGCACCTTCAGGACAGCGCCCAGCACGGCGCCAAACCAAACACACGGGGACGTTGCAGGCAGCCGTCACGTCTGACACACACACACACACACACACACACGCACCTTGAGCTCACCTAGGAGATGCCACAGTCTGCTCAGTGTTCTAGGCGGTTGTGTTTCCGGGCTGGTGAGTCCCGACAGCAGGCAGCTCGGTATGCGGCTGAGTGAGCCAGTGGCAGCTCCATCCTCTCTGGCCACCCATCTTCATGCTCCACCTTCTCTGAGTGAAGTTGCCCTAGTCTAGTTCTAGCCCCGGCTGAGACACAGCTGAGGTTGATCAGTCAGCTACACTGAATCTTTTAACGGTGATCAGCTTTGACTTTATTAACTGAGTCTTTTTGTACCCACCACACCCTTCCTGGTCCTGTGGACTCTTCCCAGATGTAGACGAGTGTGCTGATGAAGGCTACTGTAGCCAAGGCTGTACCAACACCGAGGGGGGTTTCCAGTGCTGGTGTGTTCAGGGTTATGAGCTGAGGCCTGACAAGAGGAGTTGTAAAGCTCTGGGTGAGTTTAATGGACGTTTCTTCCTCCTCTTCCCTCTCCTTCTTCTTTTTTGCTCTGTATCTTTCTTTCTTTCCCTACCTCATCCTGCGATGTGCTAACATACAGTGTGTAATCATTCCCATGCTCTCTCCTCTCTGTCAGCACGGGTAGGTTTGCATTGGAGTGAGTGTCGGCAGTTGGGGGCGGGGGGGGGGGGGGGGGGGTCTGGTCACACCAGTCCACGTCTGTTTCTGCTTAGGCTGGGAGGGTTCAGGTAGTCCACACCACCAGATCCTTATTCTCAGATACTCCTATTTATTTTTCCTGGTTTTAGCTTGTTACCTTTGGCCACATGTTCCTGTGGCAACATTAACCATTTATTTCACTTTGTAATTTTAAAATGGAAGTAGAATGATTATAATCAAGAGGTTTAAAGAAGAAGAAGACTAAAACACTTTTCCCAACTGTGGTTGAAACACGAATTGTAAAACGGAAAGCAAACTTTATATTGGCTTCAAAGCCGGGTCTGGAGGTTTTTATTCTTTATTTTTGTAGGTCTTGTGGCCTTTAATGTCTTATGGGTTGCCCTTGCGTTTTGCGTTCTGAAATCCGTAGTAGTTGTGACCAAACCCGTGAACCTGGAGGAGCCGGCGCTGGTGGTTGTCATGGCGGCGGCTGCTCATTTGCATTGCCTGCAGCTAAAGAGCAGGATTATTTACTGTAGGTTGAGAACTGCTGGAAGTGAAGGAGTGTGCTGAAGTGAAGGTAGAAAACGACATAATGCAAGGACTGTCAGAGTATGTGTGTTTGTATGTGTAGTCCAGTAGCCTTGGGCCAGTAGCCTGGGGCTTTTCTGTGTGGGACTCTAAATGAAAAGGCAGGTGTGTGGGCTGAGCATGACTTAAGGTGTCTAAAAAGATGACTCAAAATCAAATGCATATCAGGTGAAGCATTATTCTTTTCATAAACTCTTTAGACTTTTAATAAAAACAAAAGAAAGGGATAAAAAAGATACAGTAACAATACAATATTAATATTCTCATACTATTATAATACGATTATACTATTATATTATCATACTGTGGCCAGGTCATTTCATACAGATAATGGTAAAATATGGACAGGTTATGGTAAAATATGGATTCTCTCTCTCTCGCTCTCTCTCAGGCCCAGAACCTGTGCTGCTGTTTGCAAATCGGATCGATATCAGGCAGGTCTTACCTCACCGTTCCGAGTACACCCTGCTGCTGAACAACCTGGAGAATGCCATCGCTCTGGACTTCCACCACAGCAAGGAGCTGGTCTTCTGGTCCGATGTCACACTGGACCGCATCATGAAGGCCAACCTAAATGGCAGCAACGTGGAGGAGGTGGTCTCCACTGGCCTGGAGAGCCCAGGTACATGCCAGTTCCTCTGAGAGGAGGATCTCCAATGACCCTTCACCCCTCCTGTACTGTTGGCTCCTGATTCCTCTCTTGGTTCCTCTACTCTGTAATTTCTTCTCCGGTGTTGGACACCTCACAACCCCCCCGCCCCCGAAGAAATTAAGAGATCTGTCAAAAACCTATTGAAATTATATACCTACCCAAAAAGAAGGTAGTCGTATATCATGTGAACAACTTATCATGTTTCAATATTCCATAGTGCTGCACCTGTTGCATTTTACACATTATATGGTCTGTACCATGGTTCTCTTACTGCCTGGGGCTGCTGTCTGGACACTCGAAGACGTTCACGGTCCCGACTCTGCAAAACCTTTCACGTTTAACAGCCATCTTCTCCTGTCCCCGAAATGAGACCCAGATGGGATAATGTGTTCTAACTGACACATTCTAATCTGATACTTGTGTGCTCATAAAGAAACCCCAGTTTACTGATGACTTAATTTTGGCCGATGCGTACGTTACCTTGTAAGTGTGTTTCTCCAGGACATCAGTCTTTCAGTAGACCATTGTAAAAAGATGACTCTGGCCTATAAAAAAAAAACTTCATAGAAGAACAGCATAGAAAATTAGTTTCCGTAACATGCCTAAAACATGTTACCGAAATGTTGTGTCAATTAATCATTGCAACTAATTGGCAACGGTTTTGGCCATGTAGCTTGTGATTAGCCAAGCCAGTGAGTGCACCTCCCTCTATAAAAAGCAAGCAGGGATGTTCAAGTATGTCATGCATCGCTGACACTTGGTTCTGGCTCTGTAGGTGGTTTGGCCATAGATTGGATCCATGATAAACTCTACTGGACAGATTCGGGGACATCTCGCATTGAGGTGGCCAATCTGGACGGCACCCACCGCAAGGTGCTCATATGGCAGAGCATGGAGAAGCCCCGAGCCATCGCACTGCACCCCATCGAAGGGTAAGGCACAGTCCCGCTCTGTCACCGCATCACTGGTTCCACACACAACGGATTTCTCTCTGGGTAGAGTTCATCGATCATGCTTAATGGAAGTTAACGGCAAATATTTTCAAATACTTTAGCTTTTATTAGTCAATCTATCACATATTCAAACAACATTGTATATATGACCACACTTTCGCAAATCCATTATCGACCCTTGTATTAAAACAATCAGCAATTTTTAATGAAGAACAGTTATGAGTCATAACTGCCCATTTTACAGATTTGCTGTCCAATAGATGTGTCCGTTGTCGTATCTACCTACCTTTGGTGGACTACCATTTGGTTTTTCTATCCTCCACCTTCAGTAAGATCTACTGGACAGACTGGGGCAACACACCGCGTATTGAATATGCAAATATGGATGGCTCAGGCCGCAAAATCATCGCAGATACCAACCTGTTCTGGCCCAACGGGCTGACCATTGATTACGCTGGCCATCGCATGTACTGGGTGGACGCCAAGCACCACGTCATCGAGAGAGCCGATCTGGACGGCAAGAACCGGAAGGCTGTCATCAGCCAAGGTACAGCACCCCTCTGCCTTATTGAACTCCATTTCCCATAAGTATAGTGCTGGATGCAGGCAGTAATCACAAGCAGAATGTGAATGTTGCAAAACAGAAGAGGACTGAAAAGGTCATGGCATACCCTGTCCACAATAATTATTGCAGTTATTTCAGAAGCAGGACAATTAAAAGACAAACAGTGATAAAAATGTGAAAAAGCTCCATAGAGATATTGCGATGAACGGAAATCATATGCGTAGTTAATCTGCCATGGTGGATTTAGATCAAATCACAAAGCATGACAGTGAGTCCCTTTGTCCGTTCTCTTTATGCCCTCTTTCACAGCCTACATGACCTCTGTCATAACCAGCCTGGAAGAATAGATTCTCTATTCCACCACTTTTTCTTTCTCCTCCTCTTCCTCTCTCTCTTGCTCCATTTTTCCTTTTCTCCCTAAAACACCCACATCCTTTCAGACACAAGCACACAATCACACTGTACTGCAGGCTCCAGTTACCTGACTTAACACAAAAATTCACTTAATAAAGTTCGCCCTGGAATAAATGTTACGGGAGGAAATTGAGTTTGCATGAGCCAGAGCCTCTCCCATGCTTTGGGGCCATGTTTGTGAGACTTCGTTAATGCTCAGTCAGGTGCAGAGAGAATGCCCCAACAAAGTCGCGCATTCCACATCACGAGTTTTCCGTGCGCCGAAGAACTTCTCTTGGTTTTGGTACCTACACCCCATAATACTTCCCATCCAATGAGGAGACCCTCCAGTCCCACTGGATAGACAACTCGGACATTTATTAGGCACCTGAGTCGGTAGGAGAGAGTCCAGGACGCCAGAGGGCTGGACAGGGCAGTTGCTGGAAGAGAAGAAGGGAGGGCAGGAGAAGGGGCAATGGTGAAAAGGGGTGGCTTAGTTGGGCAAATGTGGAAAAGGGGCAGTTTTTCATCCCACTCCAAGTGCAGCAGGGACATGCCAGGGTCTGGCTCTTTGGATTTCAGGGAGGGGGGTTGCGGCAGTGTAACGAGATCTGACATGAAAGCAGGCTTTACGGAGAGAGCACGGGCCAAGAGGCGCTCCATCTGAGCATTCCCGCTCGGCATTCCCAGCCGGCATGTGGAATTCCAGCCCCTTGCGGGTTGCAAACAAAAACGGAACCAGGAGCTGGCGGCGGGCAACCACACAAGGAGGAGCGAGCACGTTCCGGGGAAGTCTGGAACCTTCTGCGAGTCACAAGAGGGAGCTGGTCTCCTCCAGAAGTAGTGGGAGCTGTGGCAGCCACATGGAGTAAACGATCCCATAAAACTGAGCCGGGCCGAGATGGGTGGAGTCAGAGAGGGCAGGGGTGGGGGTTTCTACCGTAAAGAGGAGTTAGAGCAGAGGGGAGGGGAACTGAAGCCTGTACATTTGAGAAGAGGGTGTGAGCACGTGCCTGCTGTGTAGTGGGTGGGAAGGTACAAAACCTGTGGGTCTGTCCCTGTTTACTGCAGCTGTGAGCACAGCTGGTGCTGCAGGAGGCCCTACCACGCCGCCCCCTCTGCGCACGCACGCACGCGCACATATGCCTGCACAGAAGACTAAAAGCCAGCGGGTTAAATGGAAGCGAAAGACCATGAGTAAAGAGTGCGATGGCTCTGATAAGGGGCGGCAGGAGAACCAGCAGCGGTAAAGAGTGGCCTGCTGATGCGTCTGAAGTGCAGCCATGCTTCATGTTTGTCCCAGATAAGATCAGGAAACAAGCCTCTTCTCCATTTACACACACCTGGAGGAGGCGGGGACCGGGGTGGAGAGAACGAGTCTTCCGTCTGCCGTATGAGGCAATGAGGGTGACGCATACTTTGTCATGTTTGTTGAAAATATGAACATGCTCATCGCGATCTTCGATTGCAAGATAGCGGTGCTCTTCAAACAGTCAGGTGTGTTTAAGCAACGTGCGATGCATTATCGTTAGGCCACCCAGTACTTCTGCAGCCCAGTCATTATCCAGCTTTACCAGGACTTGTACTGGCCTCTTGGATTTGTTTTTCTGATTAAGGAGGAGGAGGGCCATTGGGGGAGGGGCTAGGATGATGGCTCCGCCTCTGTATCACATTGCCTCTACACCTTCTCATATAAACCAGAGAGGTGTGTCCTCAGTACTTGACCTCAGTCCAAACCCACTCGTGATTAGTGGAGAGCAGCAGCGGGTAAATAAACTCTGTCTTTTAAATGCCCCCACTTGCTCAGCTTCACTTTAATCGCTCCGCCAAACATCGCTAACCACAAACATGCTAATTAAAAGCAGCCACCATTTAAGGGTCAAATGTAGCTCAGATGGCATGTGCAGAGCTCTTTGTGACTTTATTTGCGCTTTAGATAAGGTGCGTCGTCACCAACAGCTAAAGCGGAATATAGGGTGTGAACGACTGTGAGGTGTAGCTGATGAGGCTGGGTGGGGGTGCTTTGTGACAAAAGCCGCATGGATCTGCTGGTTTAGGACTTGGACTGCTGGAAACAGCATGTGAAAATGATTCATTTTTGTTTCGTTTCATCTTGCGTCCATGTGGTTCACATGAACGTAATGGTGTATTCCCAAGCACGCTAAAGAGATGTGAACTGTTTTGAGGGGGTGTGCAAATCATTCCTGTAGACAGAACTGAGATATGATTACTGAGTCAGCACTTCTGAGTTGAAAGAATGTGCGTCGTAGGTGCAAGGCAAAGGTTTCTCTGAGCTAGGCCTTTTATATGCTCTTCAGCTCCTTCTCTTCCGTCACTCTTGACGCTTCTTTTGTTCTTTTGTTTAGTTCTTCTCTTCCACTTCTCTTACACCCCATCTGTCTCTCCGCACCTTTTTCTCTGCAGTCGTTCACTCACCCTGTCTCCCCGTCTCTCCGTCTGTCCCCGACAGGACTGCCGCATCCATTTGCCATCACGGTGTTTGAGGACAGTCTGTACTGGACAGACTGGCATACCAAGAGCATCAACAGCGCCAACAAGTTTACGGGCAAGAACCAAGAGATCATCCGCAACAAACTTCACTTCCCCATGGACATCCACACGCTCCACCCACAGAGACAACCTGCAGGTGGGGCTGTTGGAGACCTCCATCTCCATCCACTAAATGCTTCATTACTTCTTCACGCCTGAGGGCTTTGACTGTATAGAAAGCACAGCATGTACCTGCACAGAAACACAAACCCAGAAATTGTCAAGATGGTCTGTTTTTTTATTTTTTTTTTTTTACGTACTCTTTCATAATTAGTTAACTTGGTTCCTCTGTATGTATTTCTCCTGAACAGCTATTGTGTAAAGGCTAGATGCAAAATGAAACTCCTCTCGTCTTCTCATTTCTTCTCCACACTTCTAATTTTTGGCTCCAGGTGGTCGCAATCGCTGTGGGACCAACAATGGGGGTTGCAGCCACCTGTGTCTCCCTAGCAACAAAGCCTATACCTGTGCCTGTCCTACAGGTTTCAAAAAAGTAGACCAGTATAACTGTGCCCTGAGTGAGTAGCAAATTTATACTTCCCCCTTAATGTCATTGATTTTGTCCTCTAAACCTTACCTCTACATAATTACATAGAGCTATTACTATATAATTGATTTCATAAAAATTAAAATGCCACTTCAATGTGTAAAATAGTGCTTTGTTGATTAAATGAATGACACCACAAGTGCATTCAGAAATGCAGTATGTAAATGTACAGCTCGTTTCGTTTTGTTTCTGATGCTCGTTATTGTGGAGTGTGTCTGCTGTTGCCATGAAACCTACCCCGTTTATATGTGGAGCACTGACAGGAGACCTTTGGTCTTTGATCAGGTCTTGACAAGTTCCTGCTTTTTGCCCGAAGGACGGACGTCCGTCGAATCAGCTTTGACACTGAAGATAAATCGGACGATGTCATTCCGCTGGCCGACGTACGGAATGCCGTGGCTCTGGACTGGGATGCCCGCCACGGGCACATCTACTGGACCGACGTCACCACAGACTCAATCAATCGGGCCCTGTGGGATGGCTCCCAGCAGGAGGTTAGTGTGGAGCTGCAGCTAATGCGAAGCTGCACACACGTCATTAAAAGTTTGTAGCCACTGTTCTTGCCTTATAGAGAAAATTGGGAAATACTGCCACCTATTGGAAGACACACAGAAGTACATCTATTGGCTTACTAACGTTTGCTTCAACCATCTATGCAGGTCGTGGTGGACACCAGTTTAGAAAGCCCTGCTGGTCTGGCCATTGACTGGGTGACGCACAAACTATACTGGACTGATGCAGGTGTGCACAAGTTTTAACTTCTACCCTTAACATCTCCTTATTCTGTATCAGTTCCTTTATGACTAAATTCTTTCTTTTGATCATGAAGATTTAGTTTTTTATTTTTGGATTTCTGGGTACTGTTGCACTCCAATGTTTAATGAGTAAAGAAATTTAACATGCCTCCCCTCTTTTGTCCTCTCTGGCCACCACCAGGGACAGACCGCATCGAAGTGTCCAATGCTGATGGCAGCATGCGCACAGTCCTGATCTGGGAAAATCTGGATCGCCCACGGGACATAGTTGTGGACCCCATCGGGGGGTGAGTATTAGTGATGCAGCACCTACATACACACAGTATGTAGGCATTGGGAGTGCTGGATTTTATGGCTAACAGATTCGCCTGTGTAGGTACATGTACTGGACAGACTGGGGAGCGAACCCTAAGATCGAGCGGGCAGGAATGGACGCCTCCAGCCGCATTGTCATCATCTCCACCAACCTGACCTGGCCGAACGGCCTGGCCATCGACTACCAGACCCAGAGGTTGTACTGGGCGGATGCAGGAATGAAGACCATTGAGTTTGGCAACTTCGATGGGTCGGACAGACAGGTAAGAGCATCAGTCTCTGTGCATGTGCATCATCCTATTTCTGCAGTGCTTCTGTTTGAAGAGTCAGTTTTTTGTGCATTTTTACTTGATTTGAGTGATCTGAACATTGTTGCCCATTTTTTAAATCTAAGAAGGCAAAATTAGCCGCTCTTAAATTGTAAGCTAGATCTTTTTTTGCATGTGTCTTCTGCTCAAGGTCTTGATTGGCAGTCAGTTGCCTCACCCGTTTGGTCTGACCCTGCACGAAGACAAGATCTACTGGACAGACTGGCAGTCCAAGAGTATCCAGAGCGCCGACAAACTAACCGGCCTGGGCCGCGCTACATTAGCGGGGAACCTGGAGAACCTCATGGACATCCATATGTTCCACCGGCATCGAGCCACAGGTCAGCAGGCCTGACTTGTGTATATCCTAGCATGCTGTATAGCCATTTGCCATGAACTGGGTGTGGATGACACTTGGCAGCATTCCATTTGTAGAGTACTACACCAGTAGTCTGTGTATCTGTGTGTGTGTGTCTTCCTCTCAGACTCCCTCTCCTTCATTATGTGATGTCATGATGTAGTTGGGTGCCTTGGAGGTCTGCAGGCGAGTGATTAGCATTCTCCTCGAAGCACACTGGGGCATACAGCAACTCTTGGCCATATGGTGGCATTCATCGAAAAAATAAGTAACGTGTTTGTTGTGAAGAGAGGAAATCAGCATGGCCTTCATCCACTGCTGATACTGAGCGAGATGGAGGATATGGATAGCAGTTAAAAAAAACTGGTAGCAGTTGTTTTCTTACATATCATATTAATTGCTTGTCGCACAAAAAAGCCCGTCTGCCCTTGTGAGATGGACAGTTTCTCCCACTGGCTGAAATCCACACCTTTTCAGTGTTAGGTTTGTGTACCTGTCCTGAGCCCTCTATTCAGATGGGAAGGATGACCTCATTGCATTGGGGCTGTACTGACAAGAGGAATGTTGCTCTGTGCTATCCGGTTACTTGGCTTTTCAGGCAGGGGATTCAGGCTGCTCGTAAGTGAGCTCCGCTCTGTGGTGTCGGGCTGAGGGCTCCCGGGGCTCATAGCAGGTGAGGAACAGGCTGTCCCTGATGGATCGGGTTATTCCCGCCATCCCCGGGACCTGAAAACGTTCCGTGACGTCTGTTGTAGCCGTCGCGGCACTGAGATCTCGGCGCTCCGTGGGGGTCAGGTAGAAGTCATATCGAAGCATTTGGAAGGGAGTTGGAAGGGCATCACACCTTAGAAAAGAAAAAGGGAAAAAGAATAGCGTCACACACTGAAGCTGAACTGATTGTGAGCTGAGCACGAGCATGAAGACCTTCAGAAGTACCGGCCAACATGTGACTTTATTACTTCAATTTTTTTCTCTCTTCTTCTTCCCCCCTCTCTCTCTCTAACTTCTCTATCCAGTGCAGACACCGTGCTTGGTGAATAACGGCGGCTGCAGTCATCTGTGTCTCTTGGCTCCTGCTTCCAAAGGCTCCAGCTGTGCTTGTCCGACGGGCATCAACCTCCAGGTGGACGGCAAGACCTGCACTCCAGGTGAGACTCCTGCCATCTTCCTCCCCTCTGCACCTCCTTTCTTCCTGAGCCCAGTTTCCATGTGGCCCCCATAAATCCTCTGTTGGCCTTCTGCTGAACCGTCAGCGGTGAGCCGGTCTCGGCACCAAGGTGCTGATCTGCATTGCTTCTGTGCATTATTACCCTGGCTAGTCATCTTCACGTTCCTGTGACTTCTTCCCTGAGGCTGGTGCTTTTGTCTTTGAAATCCGAGGCTCAGGTGCAATATCCCTCCAGGCTGAAGGGTCATCTTTAAAGATGGCTGTAAACTTTTAGGGATGGACTGTTGGAGGCAAACAGGGAGTGACCCTTTAAAACTTCTGACAGCTACCCAAGTCTGTCACTTTGTCCCATGTCTCTGTGGACTGCTAGTCTGGTTTGAGCATATAAGGTTTGCCTGAGGGTATGTGCATGTGCACGTGTACACCTGTTTGTGTATGTGTGTGTGTGTGTGTGTGTGTGTGTCTGCGTGCACGCCTGTGTGCAAGTGTACATGTGTGTCGACACATTTCATCTTTACATATAACAAACTTCTTACAGGGATGA
The DNA here is from genome assembly GCA_020368025.1 of Brachyhypopomus occidentalis. NCBI lineage: Eukaryota > Metazoa > Chordata > Actinopteri > Gymnotiformes > Hypopomidae > Brachyhypopomus > Brachyhypopomus occidentalis. Next base: position 26,272 of record JAGXOD010001399.1, on the reverse strand, counting down.
ATAGCTTCCTAGTCTTCGCCCGACGGACTGACATCAGAATGGTTTCTCTGGACATTCCATACTATGCTGATGTAGTCTTGGCTGTTAATACATCTATGAAGAACACCATTGCCATTGGAGTGGATCCCAAAGAAGGTACATGCCCTTTTCTTTCCTTTAGGGCCTGGCACAGAGCCATGGCCCCGCACTAGCCCTGTCGAAAAGAGCAGAACACAGAACTGGGTCCCTGTAGCCACCTGCTTCAAATCCCTGCTGTCTTACCTGCATTTAAATCCTGGGATCCGTACTGTTCAGAATTGTTTCAGGCCTGGTTGACGTGCAACCTCAGTTTTGAAACCCTCTCGTCCGATCGTACATAAGCAGTCACACGGCAAGGCAGTGGTAGGGTTGAACCTACAATCACTGAGCAGAGGGATGATTTCTCTACATGCTCCCACAAAGACAATTCCTTAAAAGCACCTAGAAGATGGTCTGTCTTGCCGTAGATGGATGTGCCAAGGCTACCTGCGAACGGTGCTGATACCGACTCCTACCTGAGGCTCAACATCCACCTTGGAGGGACTGTGGCTGCTTGACCTAGAAATAGATCTATAAATATGGACATCCACTAGCTGTGCCGGCCAAAGGAGGATGGGTTCCCTTTTGAGTCTTGGTCGTCCCAAGGTTTCGTCCTAAAAGTCATTGTCGCCCCTGGTTTGCTCAATAGGGATCTGGACCCATGCGCTTGTTAAGATGCTTTGTGACATGTGTTGTAAAAAGTGCTATATAAATAAATTTGACTTTGACTCGTTATGGTGATATCCTGTCCTCTTTCTCTAGGCAAAGTGTACTGGTCAGATAGCACCCTGAAAAAGATCAGCAGGGCCAATATCAATGGCTCAGGCTACGAAGACATCATCTCCACAGGTAGGAAGAGTGACTAAACTCTAGATCACATCAGATTCCCACACTAGTGTTTAAACCCGGTCCTCCCCCCAAAATAATCTGTACATGCTCTGTGTATATTTTGTAATGAACATGGATGCTACATTCATTGGGAATCTCTGTTCAACACTCACTGTTCAGGGTTGATGACCACCGATGGCCTTGCCGTGGACTCTGTGGGCAGGAAGATCTACTGGACGGACACGGGGACCAATCGCATTGAGGTGGCCAACCTGAACGGTTCCATGCGGAAAGTTCTGGTGTGGCGTAACCTGGACAGCCCACGGGCCATAGCCCTCTACCACGAAATGGGGTCAGTGAAGATCATGCCACCCTCTCCCTCCCCTACCACCACTCCTCATGCCTCATGCTGCGCCCTAGTACCTCAATTTGTCATGACATAAAATGGTTGTAGTCTAAGGTCAAGTTGTAAATACTGCCATTGAAGGTTTGGGCAGTTTTCTAGCAAGGCTGTTTAAGCGTTTCAGACAGAGGTGCCCAGTATCCCTCCTGGCTGGCTTGAGTCTAGCGCAGTTCAGGAATTTCCCTGCTTTAACAAACCTTCTTAACCTTGTGATTAACTGGTGAAGTGCCTTTGGGCAGGGAAATCACAGCACCCTTCTGGACAGGAATTGGGCCTCCCCGATTTATAAGTTTGTGCAAAGTTCAAGTCAAGCTCCCTACATCTCCCCTGGATGTGCTCCAGAACTTTCTCTGTATAGACGTTGTGTAACAGATGATCTCTCCTCTGCTGCAGGTACATGTACTGGACGGACTGGGGTGAACATGCAAAGCTTGAGAGGGCGGGCATGGACGGTTCGGAGCGTGCGGTCCTCATCAGTAATAATCTGGGCTGGCCCAACGGCCTGGCCATAGACAAAGCTGGCTCACAGCTGCTATGGGCAGACGCACACACTGAGGTCAGTGTCCTAACAATGTCTGCTGTGCACTCCAAGTCAAGTTTGTAGATTGTACCAGTTGTACTATTTGTAAATGTTCGATTGAGCCCAAGATTGAATGAGTCTTGTGTCTCCTTTAAATAAATATTTTAAATGTAACCAAAATTTTATGCAATTATTAAATCATTTGGGTGAATATACCTGGCACAGGCATGTTGGCTTCATGCTTAGGCAACCGTTGATTAAAGCCACGGGGTCTTTCTCCCCCCAACCCCCCACCCCCCAGCGTATCGAGGCGGCCGATTTGAACGGGTCAAACCGCAGGACATTGGTGTCTCCTGTTCAGCACCCTTACGGCCTCTCGCTGCTCGGCCCGTACATCTACTGGACAGACTGGCAGAGCCGGAGCATCCAGAGAGCCGACAAGACCACCGGCGCCAACATCATCACTGTCCGCTCCAACCTCCCAGGCCTCATGGACATCCAGGCCGTGGACCGTGAAAGACCCCAGGGTAGGCTACGCTCCAAACCTGGTCATTCCTGCAGAAACCCAATTAGACTTCAAAATCTCATTTCTGGTAATAGATTATTAGATTAGATTCATTTTTTTGGATTCTAGAGGTTGAGGATCTTTGAATAAATGGTGTAACAGTGATTAAGAAAGCTGTTTCAGATATAGCAGCACTGATCTTCACACGTGAACACACTGTTTCACATTGCAGATGAATGGCTGAAGAATTAGGACACACAGTGAAGCCCTTTTTAAGATTGATTTTGGCTTAAGTTCTTAAGAAATTCAATTCAATTCAATTCAATTCAATTTTATTTATATAGCGCTTTTTACAACACATGTTGTCACAAAGCAGCTTTACAAATTGCGTGGGTCCAGATCCCTAATGAGCAAGCCAAAGGCGACAGTGGCAAGGAAAAACTCCCTAAGATGGCAGGAATTTAGGAAGAAACCTTGGGAGGACCAAGACTCATAAGGGAACCCATCCTCCATTGGGCGGCCCGCTAGCAATGTCCACATTCACAGTTCAGGTATAGTCCAGACATAGTCCTGTAGTTATGATTCTAATTCCAGGCCGAGTAGTCACAGTCCCGTCAGAGTAGATGATGAGCCTCAGGTGGGAGTTGGCATCAGCGCGTCCTCTTGCGATAATGGCACATCCAACCACGGCATCGGCACATAAATAAATTAATAAACTATTAAAGATAAATAAATATATGTCCATATGATTTTTAATGTCCTATTAAGTCTTAGAAATCACAAACTTTTGCATGTCCATATGAGCCTGCCCAGACATTTCAGCCAAGTTAAACACATTAGCAGATTAGTTTAACACATGTGCAGCACTCCTAGGGACTTGGATAATGAGTGTACTAAATCACTGTTACTCATTGTCATATTATAGTCACACAAATGGTGGATTTAGAGCCAACAAACCCTACATAAGTAGCCAGGCGTACAGATGTTTAAACATAATGCAATGTCTAGCCTGTTTTAGTGAATGTTTCCAGTTTAAGAAAGTTGACAGTTGCTTTTGGTACTGCAACAGCAGCATCATCAATTTAACTTATACAGGGTTTGATTAGGGCATTTTGTTTAATATAATGAAGTAAATATTGATTTGTAACTACAAATGTAGAGAGTGCAATCATGTGTTATCCTGCTGGTCCCAACACATATACAAGTTACTCGAGGGCCAGAAGCACAACCTTATGGGGACTTTCTGCTAAATGTGAGTGACAATAGGTACAATCTAGGTCTGCTCCATATCTAAAAATACAGCTCACTTGGAAAGTTAATAATTCAAAATCCTTGGCATTCCTGTAGACAGCATGCAAATTGGTGTCTGTTTAAAACATAATGGACAAGGTTTCAGACAGTTGTTTTTTAATAGTATTTTAATTTTAATAGTTTCAATGTGTCAATTGTCTAGTGAAGCTGCTGGTTTTGAACAAATTTCACAGTAACCGATTACACCGTGATAGTTTGGCCCATTCTGCCCCCTGGTGGTTAAAATGTCAGCACTTTTTGACTCTTTTTGATTTTGGATAGCATTTATTCGTTTTCTAATCAAACATTTACCCACACATTTAAAGCACAACATTTTAAAAGCATTTTTGATGCAAATGCTTAACAGATATTTATGCTAATGGTATGTTAATAACTCTTGTAAATAAATCCTAAGCAGGGCTACTATTTTGTTTAGATTTATTTTGTTTTGCTCAGGTTTAATTTTTGTTACCTCTGTTATTGCTGTGAGCACTTGTAAATCACTACTGTTTTGGGCTGAGTGATTAATAAGAGGTTTGCTCAGTTGTCGATGCTTTTCTGACGGACGGCGGCGTTTCGCAGCTACACGAGGCTCGCCGTTGGCCTGCGAACCTTAACGGCTGTGCCCCTCCTCCCCGCCTCCCACATCAGGTTTTAACCGGTGCGGTCGGCGGAATGGCGGCTGCAGTCACCTGTGTCTGCCGCGGCCAAATGGCACAACCTGCGCATGTCCCACTGGTGTCCTGCTGAAGGCCGATGGCGAGTCATGCGACGACATGCCCGAGACGTACCTGCTCTTCTCCAACCGTGTCAGCGTGCGCCGCATTTCCCTGGACACGGGGGACCACACGGACGTTCACGTGCCTGTACCTGAACTGCACAACGTGATCTCGCTGGACTACGACAGCGTGGAGGGCAAGCTCTACTACACTGACGTGTCTCTTGACGTCATCAGGTGACCAAGAGGACACTGCCGTGTCCCTGCCGGGGCTGCTTTGGGGCGTGTGTGTGCGTGCGTGTGTGTGTGTGTGTGAGAAACGGCACCCCTCACTCTGCAGGATTAGCCAGAAGTTACTCGTAAGATAGTCAGTGCATGTACTTTGGATTTTAGTACAGTGCACACCAGCACTGTGATACCTTATTTGTACTGTATATTGAACTGAAGTTTGTTTAGGACAGATGAGTCCTCCTGTCCTTGCACACCTGCTTCCCGCAGTTGCTCCCAGTGACATCACACCTTTCGTGTTTTCAGATTCAATAAGACAAAGAATAATCGCAAACATTCAGACGATCATGTATATTCTTCTATCGCCTTGAATTGTAATTGAACATTCCCGTCATAGCCGTTCGTCACCGGGTTTAACGCCCGCCTCTCCCTCAAACGCAGACGGGTGAACCTGGACGGCAGCGGCATGGAGACGGTTGTCAGTCAGGGGCTGAAGACTACAGACGGGCTGGCAGTGGACTGGGTGGCGCGGAACATGTACTGGACCGACACCGGGCGCAACACCATCGAGGTGGCCCGTCTAGACGGCTCCTCACGGAAGATTCTAGTAAACAGCAGTCTGGATGAACCCAGGGCCATCGCCGTGTTCCCCAGCAAAGGGTAAGCAGCTCAGGGCGGCACGCCGGGCCATCAGTGAATCCCTAGCTGTACCTCTTCGATATAAGACATGCTGCTCTTTGACAACTTTCATTGAGTTCTTGTTGAGTACCGCAAGACTGTGCACTTTCTTTGCAAGGAACAAAATCAAGGCATGCATATGATAGAAGTCTGTCTATGATTGAGAAATATTCAAACCAGAAGAAGTTAATTCTAAACTTTTGTTAAATTCCATTTGAAACTCTTTAAAGGTTACAAAACAGAGCTCAGTGTAATTATTTAAATTTATGCATGGTTAAATTCCACACCTGTCCTCACACCTAGTTCTGGTGACTGACCCAGATCCTCTTTGATCGCTTCTGTAGGTTCCTTTTCTGGACCGACTGGGGCCACATTGCTAAGATCGAACGCTCTCATCTGGACGGGACTGAACGGAAGGTTCTGATCAACACGGATTTGGGTTGGCCCAACGGCCTCACGCTTGACTACGACACGCGCAGGTATGAAGGAGTCGCCTCGCAGCACGTCAGCGTTTACGGCAGGAGTTGTGGGGGAAGTGCAGCTCAGGCTGAAACTGTGTCTGTGTGTTTGCAGGATCTTCTGGGTGGACGCACACCTGGACCGTATTGAAAGCTCCGACCTGAACGGCAAACTGCGCCAAATCCTCGTCAGCCCGGTCTCGCACCCATTCGCTCTCACTCAGGTGTCTGGGATCCAGCCAGCTTCCTAACCACTCCCCCCGCTCACTCTCACACCCCCCACTCACTCTCTCAGTCCCCCACTCACTCTCAGTCTCTCACCCCCTGACTCAATCATCCACTCACCCATCCACCCACTGTTTTTTTCCAACCCTTAACATACTCTCTCCCCTTCCACATCCTTCCATTTCTGACCCTCATTTTTCTTCCCATCTCTCCCTCTCTTCCCTTCCCGATATGCCCCTCCCCTTTTTGCTTTCTCTCCTCCTCCTCCTTGCCCTTCGTGCCGCCCACAGCTGAAGCCGGTGCCCTCTCCTCTAACTCCTCTCTCCCCCCGCATCTCACAGCAAGACCGCTGGATCTACTGGACGGACTGGCAGACCAAGTCCATCCAGCGTGTGGAAAAGCACACTGGCCGCAATAAGGAGACTGTGCTGGCTAATGTGGAGGGGCTCATGGACATCATAGTGGTGTCACCCCACCGTCAGACTGGTAAGAGTGGTTACAGTACTGGTTATAGTGGTTACAGTACTGGTAGGCAGAATCACTGTGCCGTTTCACTGTTCTGGGGACAAAGGCACAGTATTTGAACATAGTTGGGTAACCCTGCTTTACTCTGAGAAACACCCAGAAACCATACCTGCGTCCTTGAACACAGGAGAGATACTTAGGTGTGTTTGTCTGGCATGTCCTCGCCTGTGTCCATAGGCACCAATTACTGCGGCGTGAATAATGGGGGCTGTACTCACCTGTGCTTTGCGAAGACGAACAGCTTGGTGTGCGCGTGTCCGGATGAGGCAGATGGCAGGCCCTGTTCCACCAGTGAGTTCGCACTTCAAAACCTCTTTGAATATTCTATAGAGTGAGAAATGTGAACATCCACACAGAATATCACTAAAGAGCAACTGGACCATTTGTGAGTTAGCCGTGTTATTTCTGGTGAGGCTCTGCAGTGTACATTTTGATTTCATTCCTAATGTTTCTCTCCCACAGTCTCTGGCTACATTCCCACAGTGCCTGACAAGGGAAGCACCAGTACGCAGGCCCCCAGCAAACATGCCAACGGCCCCACAGACACACCTCAGCAGCTTCATCCTGGGCTGAAGTAGGTCTCGCCAAACACCATAAAGCTTACCATCTCAGCCTTCAAGCTGAACCAGAGCGAGTCCACATAAACATTTCAAATCTCAAACACTTTAGATTGAAGATATGCCTGAGACATTTTCTAGATGTGTCAAGCTCTATATGCCACTTAAAGCTAATTTCCACCTCCAATAACTGTTTGTCAACCTAAATTATAATAAGTTTAATGCATCACTGTGTACCCTAATTCGTCACTCTTCATTTCTTTGAAGCGTGTCAGGGAGAAAATATTTTAAGAACAGTTGTTTTTTTTTCCGTTGGGATATTCAGCGTATCCCCATCATCATTCTGTCCATTCTCTTCTCCGTGGTTTCTAATTTTGGGTTGCAGGAGGCGGAACCACCCGCTCCAGTTTTTGATTTTATTTATATAGCGCTTTTTACAACACATGTTGTCACAAAGCAGCTTTACAAATTGTGTGGGTCCAGATCCCTAATGAGCAAGCCAAAGGCGACAGTGGCAAGGAAAAACTCCCTAAGATGGCATGAATTTAGGAAGAAACCTTGGGAGGACCAAGATTCAAAAGGGAATCCATCCTCCATTGGGCGGCCCGCTAGCAATGTCCACATTCACAGTTCATGTATAGTCCAGATATAATCCTGTAGTTATGATTGTACTTCCAGGCCGAGTAGTCACAGTCCCTTCAGAGTAGATGAGCCTCAGGTGGGAGTTGGCATCAGCGCGTCCTCTTGCGATAATGGCACATCCAACCACGGCATCGGCACATCCACTGGAAAGCCAGACCATCTCCTAGATGCTTGTATGGGGTGGGTAACGGCAAAGGCTCGTCTCTCCTTGTCCCAGTATTTCTCGGGCAGCCATTGGGAAGAAGAGGGACAATTAGTTCTATATGGAATATGTTAGACAAAGTAAATGTAAACATTTCTGGAGTGTGGCAGCGACTCCGGCAATTAAATTATTACAGCCTAGCTAAAGGGCAGAACCAGAAGGTAACACAGACTTGGGAGCATCCTGAGACACTGGCCTCCATCCACTACACCGTCGACAAACTTGAGTGACCACGTGCAGTGATAGGATGACAGCACCAGCGCCCCAGTTTGCCATAAAAACCCTTTGCCCATGAACCCCTGGATCTGTTACCTTATCTAAAGGGGCACATTAATTACCAAATGCTAGATCAAACAAGTAAGTTTTCAACCTAGACTTAAAGATTGAGACTGTGCCAGAGTCCCGACACATTCTGGAAGACTATTCCATAGTTGGGGGGCCTTATAAGAAAAGGCTCTTCCCCCTGCTGTTACCTTATTAATTGATGGAACTAATAAGAGGCCAGCACCTTGGGATCGTAGTGGGACGCTTGGGGTTCATAATAAGAGATAAGCTCTTGGAGGTAGTCAGGAGCAAGTCCATGCAGTGCTTTATAAGTCAATAGAATAATTTTAAAATCAATACGGAATTTTACTGGGAGCCAGTGCAGGGCTGATAAGACTGGGCTGATATGTTCAAATTTCCTAGTTCTAGTTAGAACTCTGGCTGCGGCATTTTGAACTACTTGAAGTTTAATTATATTCCTATTTGAGCATCCTGACAGTAACGAGTTACAATAGTCTAATCTGAGCTAACAAAGGCGTGTACTAGTTTTTCTGCATCATGCTGGGATAATGCATTTCTTAACTTGGCAATGTTACGGAGATGTAGAAAAGCTATCCTGGTAGTATTATCTATGTATTTATCAAATGATAGGTCAGAGTCGAATAAGATGCCGAGATTTTTGGCTACCGAGCCAGGAGTAATGGGGTAATCTGCAAGATTTAACATTAGATCTGGTATTTTCTGTCTTGTGGCCTTTGGGCCCAGAAGGAGAACCTCCGTTTTGTCACCATTAAGGTGGAGGAAGTTTAGCGACATCCAACATTTAATATCACTTACGCAGGCCTCAATTTTTCCTAATCTGGATTTGTCATCAGGTTTGGCTGATATATAAAGTTGGGTGTCATCTGCATAGCAGTGAAAGTTGACACCATGTTTATTTATAACTATTCCTAATGGTAACATATATAATGTAAATAATAGTGGTCCTAGGATGGAGCCTTGCTGGACTCCATATTTCACTTCTGAGTGTTTGGAGGGAATATTATCGAGCTCTACAAACTGATAGCGATTGGTTAAGTAAGAATTAAACCATGAAAGGGCTGTACCCGAGTTTCTAACCTTTCTAGCAGGATCTTGTGATCTATTGTGTCGAAGGCTTCACTAAGATCGAGAAGCACTAATAGAGATACATAACCTTGATCAGAGGCAAGAAGGAGATCATTTGTTACTTTAACTAGTGCTGTTTCAGTGCTGTGGTGGGGCCTAAATCCAGATTGGAACTTTTCAAATATGTGGTTCCTGTGCAGATATAAGCATAACTGTTTGGCCACAGCTTTTTCTATGATCTTGGATATAAATGATAGGTTCGAGATGGGTCTATAGCTAGATAGTACATTAGGATCAAGATTTGGGTTCTTGATCAGGGGTTTAATGACTGCTAGTTTACAGGATCTGGGCATGTGACCCAATGTGATGGATGAGTTAACTATATTTAAAAGAGGTTCGATTACAACTGGTAAAACCTCTTTGAGTAATTTAGAGGGAATCGGGTCTAATGTGCAAGTAGTAGAATTTAAAGATGAAATTATTTTCTCCAATTCTAGTTGTGGGAGTGTATGAAAAGCTTCAAGCTTTTCTTCTAATGCTAGATTTTGTTCAATATCAGCCAATCCAGATGACAAACCAGATGAATTACCTATAAAAGGATTTATATTTAGTCTAATATTCTCTATTTTATTATCAAAGAAATCCATAAAGACATTACTAGTTAGGTTCCCTGAAATCTGATGTTCAGCGCTGGTTTGATTTTTTTGTAAGTTTAGAAATAGTACTGAAAAGAAATCTAGGATTATTTTTTTTTTTTCGATCAGTGAGGCTAGGTATGTTGACCGTGCTTTAGTAAGTGCCCCTTTGTATTCAATAAGGCTATCCTTCCAGGCACAGTGGAATACTTCCAGCTTAGTAGAGCGCCAGTTCCGCTCTAATTTACGTGCTATTTGTTTTAAATTACGAGTTTGGTCGGTGTACCACGGGCGAGCTTTTTAAGTCTGACCTTTTATGTTTGAATGGAGCTACTATATCTAGAGCTGATCTACAAGTATTCTCTAAGCAGTCGGTTAAACTGTCTAACTCCTCTGGATCTGTTGGCGAGTCGGCTAAAGTCGTTAAATCTGGGAGGGTTTCAGTAAACTGTGTGGCGGTTGACGAATTTATCGAGCGTTTTAAACAATTCCGAGGAGACTGGCGGGTATTTAGGTTAAGATGTAGCTCGAATGAGATTAGATAGTGATCGGAGATTGCTGTGGTTTGCGGAAATGTATTTATATTAGCTACGTCGGGTACACAGCGTCAAAATCAAATCTAAAGTATGATTGTGATAATGAGTAGGTCCCGTGACATTTTGAATAATACCGACAGAGTTCAATATCGAAGTAAATGCCATTTTCAGCGGATCTTCTGCCTTCTCAAAGTGTATGTTAAAGTCTCCTACCATTATTATTTTGTCACTACATACTGCTAAATTTGCTGCAAAATTACTGAAATCGTTTATAAAGTCTGAGTAGGGCCCTGGCGGTCTGTACACATTAGTGAGTGAGAGATGTTGACGGTGGCTCATACTGGCATGGCCTAATGCTACTATGCCAACAGCCCACATCAGAATCTACCTCTCATTTCTCTGTGGATGTTGTTGCTTAGCGACTTACCGAGTACCATTTAGTTCTACTTACTCTGTAAGCACAAACACATGCAGGAAGTGGTCGGGACGGGAGCAGATGGATGCAGACATTCTCTGAAGCACACTGAAGCAGACATTCAGAGTTATAGAAAGCTTATTCTGAAAACATCTCCCTGAAGTCATTATGAGGAGCATTTGTGTGTGTGTGCGTGTGTGTGTGTGTAATGTAATGTAATGTAACCTGACACATGATGCTAAACACGAGCTTGCATTCGTTTTCCTTTATTCCCTCAAGCCGCAAACCCAATTTTTTATGAAATGTAAATGCTTGCTTGATGTAGGATTATTCACAGATCATTGTTCTTCAGCTGTACAGATAAGACTGTTGGTGTGGAAGGCTGCCTTCAGAGCAATGTTGTGACGGCTCCACATGGTGAGGGATGAAACATTTCTTTAGTCACAGCGTTTAATAAGATTATCAATACTGGTGCCGTACATGTCAAACACACTTCTTTTCTTTTATAAAGGGGAGGGGCTTCATATCAGCTACGTGATTGGTGGAGCTTTGACGGTCCTGGCTATTCTGATACTCATAGCTGTGTTCATCATTTACAGGTGGGTGCACAGACAGGCTCAAACTTTAATGTAGAAAGAAATGCCATGATTTTTCAGGCCTAAAAAATGTTTACATTTAAATTATGTTTACATACAGTATGTTTCTTATATTGTTAATGAAGCTCAATTACATCATGCATTATTGTTCTTGGGTTTATAACAGCTTTAGATAAGCACCAATACTCTGTTTCACTCATATCTCTAAACATTTTGGTCTTTGTCCTCAGGCACAAAAAGTCAAAGTTTGCTGATCCAGGCATTAGCAACCTTACCTACAGCAATCCATCATATCGAACGTCAACACAGGAGGTCAAGATAGAGACTGCCCAGAAACCCCCAATATACAACCAGTTACGATATAAAAAAGAGGCATGTCTGCTGCGTTTCTCATCTTTTCCGCTTGTTCGTTAGTCTACATATTTTTTCTACAATATTAATATATACCATGAACATCTGTGTCCACTGATCTGGATGAATGGGTTAAATCTGCTGAACAATGTCAGTGGTGGCCGGCGTTTGTTGCCGATGAGCAGATGTGCCTTCGGAGGGCGTGACGGGCGTCCCGCTCACTCTGGTTCTTCCTCCCCTCTCCCCCATCACAGCTCTCCCACCCCTACAACTCCCCGTCCCCCTTCATCTTCTGATGCGCTGGTTTCATTTCGTCGAAACGGCGAGGGGGGGGAAAAGGTAGTGGAATAGCACAGGGAGACACCCCGGGGGCCTCTCCATTTGGAACGTAGTTTGGTGTGTTTGTAGCTGAGACTTTGATTAACGGGAAAGTGAAGCTGCTCTGCTCCATCTGCATGTGTCTGAACCTTCAGACAGCGTAACCAAGGATCCATTCTTGGCTGCTGCTTCGAGTTTGAACAAAATTCTTCAGACATGTATTTCCACATATACGTTTCCCTTTAATCATGATTCATAATGATATAGAATACTGAGTTTTAATGCTATTTAAGCATTGAAACTATTACTAATTCTAGGAGTTTCCACTGTTTAAATACTTCTGTGTAAAATCATGGGCTGATTAAAATAGCGCTTTAAAGCGTTTACTGAGGTTGCCTGTTAGATCCACAAGCATGAGTCTTGTAGCTTGTCATTTTGAGTGCTGTGCTGAACTGCTTGTAGTGCTGTGCTTGAATTTTGGTTATATGTTAATACATTTTGTTTAGTACAAGTGTGAGCCCACATACTCCATTTACAAAGTAACAGTGAACAGTGGTTCTGTTGAAGGATGCTGGAGTTTCGTTGCTGCTACTGTTCTTAATCAAAAAAACTTGTTTGTGCAGGGTGTCGGAGAGGGCAGTTACACCAGAGAGAAGATCCGGATTGTGGAGGGGGTGTGTCTTCTTTCTGGGGAGGAGCTATACTGGGAGGACCTGAAACAGCTGAAGGTGTGTCGAGGGGGCGGACTTCACACCTGCATGCGCACAGATACCGTCTCCTTGCAAGCAAGCTCGGCCTCATTGGACGATACTGAGACCGAACAGCTGTTGCAGGGCGACCAATCCGAATGCTCAAGTCTAAATACGGGCCCACCGGCCACACCCCAACGCCACAGTGCCCATCCAGACACTGGCTGGGTCTCCAACCGCAAACCCTCCACAGAGAGTGAAGTGTGATCTCACAATGAACACATTTAAACATCTACACAAAAAGACATACATGTGCCACACAGGAATGAATGCTACTCACAACAAACCCCTTCTATCAAAGAGGCTACACACACACATACACACACCCTCTCATACCTACATATAGAAAATGCAAGCAAGCCTAAACTAAGCAGTGTATATCTGAGCAACTATAGTTGTGCAGCTAATAGATTTACTAGGCAAATGGGTCATCTATGCACAGGGCACGGAAGAAAAGCAAGCAGAAATGTTTAACAACCTATTTAAAGTACGCAGGTGCTTGATTGGCCTACAACTAAAATCTCTTTTAATGGCATAGAATTTCTAAAAACACAAATAACACATACACACACACACACATTTTTTTTATACACACAAATCATTTCCCTGGCTTCTTGTACCATCGTTCTGTCCAGTATATTTTCTTGACCCCACCCCCTGTTACTAGATCCCAGCCTTCACCCTGGCTCCTTCCCCTCTGGCTGGAGCTCATCCCCCACTGTGGGCCGCCCCTGATTTCAGACCCATGACTGAACAGACCTGCAGAGCCTACAGCCAGCATAATGCAGTAAGAGAACAAAGATAAAAAAAACTTTTTTGAGAATGCTGGGAATCTTTTTTTTGTATACAGGGACAGCATTGTTGTGTATAAAATTATGCTTTTTTTGTGGACTTCTGATGTAAGCTGAAAGCAAGATACTCTGCTTCATGGACGGCATAGCAAAGTGTGTTTCCTCTGCCTCACCTCTCGTTTATGAACCCTATTTATGAACATTTTATACTTCTGAGTGGGCTGTTCAGTATGTCCCCTGCCTGCATTAATAAAGTGCTAAGACTGTTAACGGCCTTGCGCATTCACAGGACTAATTAATGATGCCAAAGGGTAGAGTGCTCTCTCCCTCTGTGGACGCCTCTGTGATTTATGATCCCGCGTGACGGCGTGGGTCGGTCACGTCACGGTCTACTTCAGACACGCAGCACAACCCGCATTTACGGAGAGATGGAACAAAACCATGGCTGTGTTATGAACATTGCCAGTTCTTCCCTCATCATCCGTCACATCAAATTAAATGTTTTACAGGCTGTTTTTGTTTTATGTTTTTGAGTTGTTTTTTTTTTTTTTGCTTCAGCATTAGTTATTTGATTAAGTGAGGTAATTGAGCAAGTTTAAAGTAGAATGACATGGAAAAAACATGAAAACATTACTTGTCCTCGGGGAAAGTAGTCTGAATGAAGTTGAATTGCCAAACGCTGTTGTTGATTTTCTTCACTATATTTATATTTCAGGAGAGCTATATTTGGCATTTCTCCCTTTTTACATTGTGCTTAGAGTTGATCAACCATATTAGAACCTACAAAGCACCATGCACTTAGTCATGTAGCTTTCTATGAAATTCATAGAGCTATCACAAGTGTGTAACTATATACCACTGACCATTTATTTGAACATTCATTTTAAGAAAAAAAGTTTGTTGGATTAAGAATGCTTTGAACTTTTTGTTTTGTACTTTTGTTGTCATTGCAGTCACTTTGAGAATTGTTTTAAACCCACAGATTTGTGTTCTCAGATGCATGTATCTTGAAGTAACTTCTCCAATTTCAGCATCATGCTGATTTGCTGCTACAATACACAACCAGTACTGAGACCAATGAGGGATGGTCTTGGCAGCAACTGTTGGCTCACAAAACAACTAGAAATTATATCTAGTGTGCCATTTAATATCTACGTGTAACCTGCTTCCTTTTTGTACCTGCATATTTCAAAAATTGCTGACAGAAAATACTGTACAGACTTCAAAATGTGTATGTGTTAAAAGATGTTGTGTTGATTTATTGTATAGTCTTTTGTACAAAGGGATTTTTTCAACATTTATTAAAGGGATAGTTAACATTTTGCCAATTTATTGAGCTTTTCCTACTGGCCCAAAGTCAGATGAATCGATCTGTTTTACATTTGTATCACATTGTATTACATTTGTTTATGCAGTTGCAATTGTGAACCACAGTGGTAATAAGCAGATTATTAATTTTTTTAAAGCATCAGTTTTAGAGAAAGTTGTTTTTGGGCACTTTTAAATTTTTTAACTAAAACACTTTACTGGTACATTTTATCGATTCACTGTTAGTCTTTTCAAACAACAGTCAACTGTAATATGATTGTATGCTTCTGGATAAATCAGTAAGTTAATGATTTTCAAAATATAAAAAGCAAAAAAAAATATATAATACTACAGATACATAAACAGTAAACTATAGAGGTTTCACAGCTAGAGGTGAGTTAGCTAGCTGCTTTTGAAAACATCTGTTCATGCAAACTTAAGAAGCCGCACACTGTGTGCAATATGTACACACAGGTGGGCTAGAAAGCTAGTCATAACTTCGTCTGACTTTGTGAAAGCAGAAAAAAAAATATTTCATTGCCAAAATGTTAAAGTCCCTTTTATTTTACTCACTGGAGAGGAATTATTTAACCACTTTATTTTCTCTAAACCTTGTGAATAATAATTCACAGAATTTAGAAGTTATTTAACAGAATACTCTTTGTTTCAAAAATATTGGTCACATGTAACTGTTGTAAAGTTAACTAAAAGAGATATTTATAATTTCTTTGTTTGGTTGTCATTTAGATGTAAATATATAAAGACTGTATATGTATTTTCCCCATTGCAATACTAACAAACTGTGTTGTGTGACGGTGAATTACTCATTTGCTATCTTTTAATATAAAACTGCATTTGCAATGAATATAATTCTAGTACACTGTCTTGCATTGGACTACACATTGTTTTCTGAAACTCATTTTAATTCTTACTGAAGAAAGAGAATATAAAACAAACCTAGACCAAATATGTAACTGTCTGAGGTTGTAATACATAATGGAATTGAGGGCTATAATGTAGCCAGGGTTTGAGAAACTAACCTAATATGATTTGAAGTACACTAATTGCTAAAAGTATTTGCTCACCTTCCTTGACTCACATGAACTTAAGTGACATCCCATTCCTAATCCATAGGGTCAGTATGATGATGATCCACCCTTTGTAGCTAGAACAGCTTCACCTCCAAGGTTTAGGAGTGTGTTTATGGGGATTTTTGACCATTCTTCCAGAAGTGCATTTGTGAGGTCACAAACTGATATTGGATGAGAAGGCCTCGCTCTAATTCATCCCAAAGGTGGTCTATCAGGTTGAGGTCAGGACTCTGTGCAGGCCAGTCAAGTTCATCCAGACCAGACTCTGCCATCCATGTCTTTATGGACCTTGCTTTGTGCACTGGTGCACAGTCATGTTGGAAGAGGAAGGGGCCAGCTCCAAACTGTTCCCACAAAGTTGGGAGCATGGAATTGTCCAAAATGTCTTGCTGTGCTGAATCATTCAGAGTTTCTTTCACTGGAACTAAGGGACCGAGCCCAGCTCCTGAAAAACAACCACACACCATAATCCCCCCTCCACCTTTACACTTGGCACGATGCAGTCGGACAAGTACCGTTCTCCTGGCAACTTCCAAACCTAGACTCGTCCATCAGATTGCCAGATGGAGAAGTGTGATTCGTCACTCCAGAGAATGCGCCTCCACTGCTCTATAGTCCAGTGGCTGTGTGTTTTACACCACTGCATCCGGTGCTTTGCATAACACTTGGTGATGTATAGCTTGGATGCAGCTGCTTGACCATGGAAACCCATTCCATGAAGCTCTCTGCGCACTGTTCTTGAGCTAATCTGAAGGCCACATGACGTTTGGATGTCTGTGGTGATTGACTCTGCAGAATGTTGGTGACCTTGCACTATGCACTTCAGCATCCGCTGACCCCGCTCCGTCAGTTTACGTGGCCTACCACTTCATGGCTGAGTTGTTGTCTTTCCCAAACACTTCCGTTTTCTTATAATACAGCTGACAGTTGACTGTGGAATATTTAGGAGTGAGGAAATTTCACGACAGGATTTGATGCACAGGTGGCATGTTATCACAGTTCCTCGCTGGAATTCACTGAGCACCTGAGAGCTACCCATTCTTTCACAAATGTTTGTAAAAACATGCCTAGGTGCTTAATTTTATACACCTCTGGCCATGGAAGTGATTGGAACACCTGATTCTGATCATTTGGATGAGTGAGCGAATACTTTTGGCAATATAGTGTATATATATTTCAAACATAATGCTGGACTGAACCAGACAGTTCCTAAGTAATCTCTTTTATTGTATTGTACTAATGGGGCCCAGGAAAAGATCTAGTAGACTAGAAAACTGACTAGCCTAATCTCCTGACAACAGTAAGTCATCATCTATGAATGAACTGGAATCAACCCTCATACTGAGGAAGTGGGTTAAGTGTTAAACAGATACAAGCTAATACCTTGACACCCAAATGTTTAGAGAAATGTGTCAAAGCAGTTCATTTAGCAGATGCTTATCCAGAACAACTTATGCACACTAGTAATCACAGTGCCAGGGGAGCAGTGGGGGTTAATTGCCTTGCTCAAGGGCACTTCAGCTATGACCTGGGGTCTGGGAATCAAACCCACAACCCTCTAGTCACAAGACCAGTTCCCTTATCACCAGACCATGATTGCCCAGTACTTGCCATGAAGGCTTTCCTGTGGTGCATATCAATCAGATTTACTTGGAAGACATTTACTTGTTGACATTATTGCCTAAATCATGATAGCTGTTCTAGGCTTTTAAGAAAAATATCTTCATATATTTTCCTTGGTTAATTTCTGAATTGTTATGACTGTGAATACTGTAACTCTCTATTGATTGGTATCCCTAATTAAATCAAATATTCAGTATTTAATATTGAGCTTTAGAATCCCCCAGCTCATTCTAAAAATAAATCTGTTCACATGAATTCTTAACTAGTTTATTGGCAACCTATCCCTTTGCAGATCCAGATTAAACTGCTCTTAAAGTGCTACGTGTCTTCCTGGGCCCCTCCTCAAGATCCAGCTCCTCCTCTGAAGGGTCACCACCTTTGATGTGGATGAATAAGGGACACTCCCATCCCCAACACTACCACCCACTACATTTTTAAAAAATAATGCTGCTTTTAAACTCTTCCACTTTCTGTCGTGCAATGTTAATTCAATGAGGTCAACAACCTATAAAATCAAAGAATTATTATTTTTACATTGTTGAAAAACGTGGTTTGAGGTGCTTTGTTCCAAGATAAAAGAGCACAGAGAATTACATGAAATGAGATTATTAAATAAAGCGTTGAGGTACTGATATGATTGAACCAGCTTCAATTACATTCACAGCATTTGACTTACAGAAGTGCTTTGTAGTCTCTATCTCATACATATCCTCATGTGAAAATAGGTCAGTACTAAAAATGCTAAAGCCCTGACTAGAGCAAATGAGTGCTAAGTGAGTGAAGAAGTGAGTCTTTCAGTCTTTGTTTCTAGACTGTACGGACAGCTGGGGGAAGTTCATATCAGACATAACAGAAGCATCTTTACAGAGATGCGCAAAGAAAATGTAAATAAATATAACATTGCAAATGTTCTAAAGTTCTGGAAATAATCAGTGCAACATTGGAATTATTGCCCTTTATGTAGTCTATATAAAAGTAAGCATGAAAAAAGTATTTCTGTGAAGTACTGTATTACTCCTTGCTGCATTAATTAAAGGTTTGTCTGTCGATTTGATTAAGGGCAGGTCAAAGTGAAAGCAAAAGCTTGATCAAAAGTTTGACAAAGCACCAGTTCCATTTTAAAAAATCACTCAGAACTGCAGGTCTCTGTAACTAGGACAACGATAACAATGTGCAATTCTTTTCAGTTTGCGTATAGACCAAACAGGTCCATAGATGATGCCATTGCCTTGGTGACACATACTGCACTTGCCTACTTATAAAAAGGGAGTAAATATAATGCTCTCATTCCCTCAAAATGTGTCTCTAAGCTCGTTGATCACGAGCTGGAGATCTACATCTGTAGCTGGATATTAAACCTCCTGACAAACAGGTCAAACATAGCTCTAAAAGCATCATTAAGTGTGCTGATGATTCCTGCATCCTGGACCTCATCACAGGCAGCGATGAGACGGTGGTGAGAGGACGTGAAGTAATTAACCAGTGTCGTTGAAATTCTGTAAAACCCTTAAAATGGTGAGCACAAAAGAGTCAGAAGCAGATGGGTGAAATGGTATAACAGAGTAAAATGAATTTATTAAGCAAGTATGGATTAATCCAGAGATCTCAATTACATACACACAAGGCATCTGCAATAGAGAGCTAATCTCCCTTTTGTAATCCTCTGGTTTTATAATCATTTTCCATGTGCATGACACGTGCACATGGTGTACATGCGTTGATCACGTACTACTAAACCGACTATGATTGGATAGATATGGACATAGTCCACACATGCTTTGACACGTCTACGCTGGCCTCTCCCTCCGCATGCCCGTGCTTCCGCTCGGACGTCAGGGCCTGTCCCGTGCCTCTGGTGACTGGATAAGAGCGAGGCCATCCTGGGAACATTGGCGTCTTGCAAACACCCAAGGCGCCAGGAAGGCAAGGCCAGCCACGTAGTCAAAGCAACATGAGACTCCAGGCCTACTGCCCCTAAGTACAAGAGTAACTAAAATCATACATTACTAATGTGATTTACGTGTATGTAAGGTAAAGAACACTCAGGAATGCTGAAGTATAGATATACTAAAGCATATAATAAGGGAAAATGTTAGATTTTCACTCACACCAGCAACAACAATCTATCAATGTCAGTAAAACTAAAGTTAACACTGTGGACTACAGGAGGTAGCAGGGGGTGGACACTGCTACATCTACACTGGCGATGCTGAGATTGATAGGGTTAGCAGCTTCAAGTTCCTTTGCGGGTTTATCACAGAGAACTACTGCACATGGACACGATGGTCAAGGAAGCTCATCAGAGGGTTTATTTCCTGAGGAGACTGAGGAGGTTTGACATGATCAACAGCATCCACATAAACTTCTACAAGCGCACCATCGAAAGTTTATCAACCGGTTGTATCACATTCTGGTACAGCAGCTGTTCTGCCCACTGTCTCAGATACACAGAGTAGTGGTGTAGTGGAGGAGGCTAAACACACCACTGATTACACAGAGTAGCGGTGTGAATGAATGAATGAATGTTCGATTTATGTAGCACCTTTCAAGATACCCAAGGTTGCTTTACAATTTAACACAGGTACAAGTCTTACATGACCAATCACACCGGCAAGAAGCGGGAGCTAATTGCGCACAGCATACTCTCTACCAGAATCAGATACACACATTCATGCACAGACACTCAGACAATTGTTTTTATTGGAGGCACACAGTCACATAATTTTCAGTGGAAAGCCAGTTTACCTAACCTCCATGTTTTTGGACTATGGGAGGAAACCAGAGACAACCCATGCAGACAGAGGGAGAACACAGAAACTCCATTCAGATAGGGAATCCATCCGCACAGACCCCAGTGCTGAGAGGCAAATGTGCTAACCAGCAAGTAACCAAGTGGAGGAGGTAAAACACATTACTACACAGAGTAGTGGTGTAGTGAAGGAGGCTAAACACATCACTGGCAACACATATCCTCCCATTCAGGATATCTTCGACCAACAATGTCTGTGGAAGGCACACAGCAACATTAAGGACCACAGTCAACCGGCACACAGGCTGTTCTCCTTGTTACTGTCTGGTAGATGATACAGGAGCATGGCTGCACTAGGCTTAAGAACAGTTCTTTACAACCAGGCTTCTCCACTCAGTTCATTGTTCATGTGCTCAGACTTTTGCACTGTCCCTGCACTGTATAAATAAGGCATCAGTCTATTGAGTCCTAGATTGTGATTACTGCTGCCCACAGTGACTGCTACTTCACTTTACTCACTTTACTCTTTCTTTACTATATATCAGTCCTATTTGCATGTGATAAATAATAGTGTAGATAGAGAAATATACTGATATGTTAACAGTAGAGATATTTCTAAAGACATTCAAAGATATTACATATTTATATTTTAAATTTTATATTTTAAAAATATGGGTATGTACAGAGATATTGTTTATTTATATTCCATCTCTATTTAATGTCTATCATTTATATATTATTTGATCACACAACTAGGTTTATTTCTGCTTTATTGTCCAATGCATTTCATTGTACTGCTAACCTTGTAAAGTGTAGTCAGTGCTGATTTTGAGCTAGTTGTTGATTCTTTTGAAACAATGTTTTTTTTTTATTCAGTATCATGTTATTCTTACCTCTCTGATGCTGACCTATAATGTATGTATAAATTGATAAGTGTGAAAATGTATTCACCATCCTATATTAAAAGCCACTGGGTAAATCTTCCAAACGTCTGACTGATCACTGGAGCAGTATCAAGGCCCTGTGGTGCTATTCAGTTCCCTTCTTCTAAAGTCATAAACTTCCACTTTTCTTTTGCACTTTAATTTTTATATTCCTTCCGATATATTCTTAGTTTATTTCAGAATAATGCGTCTGCTTTGTGGTTATTGTGGAGTGTGTTATTACGGAAAGAACAGGTGCTGATAAAAAAATAATATCATGAAAAGGTTGATTTCAGTAATTCCATTCAAAAAGTGAAACTTGTATATTATACTCATTCATTACACACAGACTGATATTTAGAGTTATTTTTTTAATTTGATGATTATAACTGACAACTAATGAAAACCCCAAATTCAGATATCAGAAAATTACATTACTTAAGACCAATACAAAAAAGGATTTTTAGAAATGCTGGCCTACTGAAAAGTATGAGCATATACAGCACTTAATACTTAGTTAGGACTCCTTTTTCCTGAATTACTGCAGCAATGCGGCGTGGCATGGAGTCGATCAGTCTGTGGCACTGCTGAAGTGTTATGAAAACCCAGGTTGCTCCGATAGTGGCCTTCAGCTCTTCTGCATTTTTGGGTCTGGCGTATTACATCTTCTTCTTCATAATCCCCCATTGATTTTCTATGGGGTTAAGGTCAGGCGAGTTTGCTGGCCAATTAAGAACAGGGATACCATGGTCCTTAAACCAGGTACTGAAACTGTGTGCAGGTGCCAAATCCGGTTGGAAAATGAAATCTGCATCTCCATAAAGTCAGCAGCAGGAAGCAAGAAGTGCTCTAAAACTTCCTGGTAGACTGCCACGTTGACCTTGGACCTCAGAAAACACCAACACCAGCAGATTACATGCCACCCCAAACCATCACCGACTGTGGAAACTTTACACTGGACCTCAAGCAACGTTGATTCTGTGCCTCTCTTCCTCTAGACACTGGCTTCTTGATTTCCAAAGGAAAAGCAAAATTTACTTTCATCAGAGAACATAACTTTGGATCACTCAGCAGCAGTCCAGTCCTTCTTGTCAAGAGACGCTTGTGGCGCTGTCGCTTGCGCAAGAGTGGCTTGACACAAGGAATGTGACAGCTGAAACCCATGTCTTGCATATGTCTGTGCGTGGTGGTTCTTGAAGCAGACTCCAGCTCTGTGACCAGCCAACCTACCTCACAGAGGTAGGTCGCCCAACCGCCATAGTTCGAGGCATACTTAGTTGCTCTGCCACAGCTCTCAATTTGACAATAACAACAGCCACATCAGCCACAGATAAGGCAGAGAATTCTGCCACTTGCTTGGTTAACCTTTCACACTAATTGAGTATAAATTCACCATTAGAACTCGTCTGCTACCCTTTGACCTAATGAGCACTTATGCGGCCATGTTTCAAAAAACTTGCCATGCTATATAGTCCCCGTCCTGTCTGCCTGAGGGGGAAAGCTGTGGAGCTCAATTGACTGATTAAAGTGGAAGGCTGTGGAATCTGATTGCCTGACTGTAAAATGAATTCTGCTCGGAATGCATTTTCAAAATGCATTTTGACACAGATTGAGCGTGGTTGGTATCATAATGTTATTGCAAACAGGAGAGGCGCTCTTTCCCCTTTAACATTTGATTTTTGACATATTTTTAGGGTTGAAAATTACATTTCAAACGTAATATCACGGAATGCAAATGCATATTAAGTGAATAACATTTTAATTATAATTTTGATACAACCTTTGCATGATCACATGAAACTTGATAATTCAAATCGGGAAATACATTTTCACTTAAATAAAGGCACAAATAAAGCATCAAAATGTGTAAATGAAATATGAATAGACGTCTACCAAATCGCAAATGTAAATGGAATTATTGTTAGTTAGTTAGTTAGTTAATTTATTTATTTAACAGGGACAATGCACATTAATCAACATTTCAGTTTTTACATCAATGTAAATGTGCCAGAGTTAGCCAAAAGAGCTAATTTTCATCCGTAGTCCCCAGGCAGGTTGCTGTAAAACCAATGGTAACAATTCGATGAATTTATGAAACACCACCACCCTCACACAATAGCAGCACATAGACACATGCATATACATACCTACAAATACATATATATATATACACACACACACATAAACATATATCAATGGTTACAAATTTGGTTTGCTTTCAACCATATCTTCAATTTATATTTAAAATTCACATAATTTGTGCATGTTCTTAACTCTTTTGGTAGACCATTCCAGTATTGGCTAGCTCTAATGGAAAAAAACTGTTTGCCCAAACTTGCTCCGTCTATATTGTACAATACAATCCCCTCTAATAGATGATCTTGTTACCACACTACCCCTGCTATCTTTTTGTTTTACAAACTGTCTCAATGGAGGAGGAGCAAACCCATATAAAATCCTAAACATGAGACAGACATCTAAAAGATGTTTCAAACTATCAAAACTAAGTAAGTTATACTTTTGTACTATATGACAATGATGATAACTATTGGGCTTTTTATCTAATATCTTTAATGCTTGTTTATAAAGAGATTCAATAGGTTTCAAAATTGAGAAGCTTGTTTGTGACCAGCTTGTAAAACAGTATGTTATATGAGAGACAATCATAGCATGCATAAAAAGTTTAGCTGCTTCTGTTGTTAAATATGGTCTTATGTGCCTGAAATTAGCCAAATTCAATTTAATAGTATTTATCACTTTTTTAACTTGCTTTTTAAATGACATGTTTGAATCTAGAATGATTCCAAGATATTTGGTATCAGACACCAACTTAAGCTTTTCTCCTCTAACCAGCACGTCAGCTTGAACCATTTCTGTCAATTTCCGTGAAAAAAACATACAGACAGTTTTATTTATGTTTAAGTATAAACATGAGTTTGTTAGCCAATCTGAGATTAGGACCATAGCTGCAGTTAACTCACTTGCAGCTTGCTGTTTATTTTTAGCATGCACATAAAGGACGGTGTCATCAGCATACATCTGTATGTTTGCAGATGAACAAACTGACGGCAGGTCATTAACGTATAGGCTAAACAAAATAGGGCCCAATACTGATCCTTGTGGAACACCAGTTATACAATTTAGGTATGCAGTCTTACCAATACGTACCATTTGCTTCCTATTTGATAAATATGAGTTTATCCATTTAATAGAATTCATAGAAAAATTAAAACTAGATAATTTAGACAAAAGTACATCATGATTTACAGTATCAAATGCCCTTTTTAAATCCAAGAATACTGCTCCAATTACCCCACCCTCATCTAACTTTGATTTTACACTTTCAAGAAAATAGCAAACGGCTGCTTCTGTTGAATGTTTAGAACGAAATCCAAACTGCATTGAATGGAGAGAATTATGACCTTTATTCAGGTGTGCTGTCAACTGCTGTACCACCCACTTCTCAGCCACCTTAGAAACCACAGGTAAAATACTAATAGGTCTATAATTTTCTACAATTGTTCGATCACCAGCCTTAAAAATGGGTGTTATGACAGCTGACTTCCATGCACTTGGAAAAAATTCCTTGATTAATTGATTGATTAATCAATTTAGCAATAGGACTAGCCAGAATATCCTTGTACAATTTTAAAAATGTAGTGTCCAGACCATAAACATCCTTTGCTTTAGATTCTCTTATCGAATTTATAATGTTTAATACAGCAGATTCTGTTATTTCTGTTATTCTAAAAATTGGTAGAGCATCATTAATGGGTGTAGATATAGTCTTAGGAGAGAAATTCTGGGTTAGCTGCTCAATTGAATTTATAAAAAAAATTATTTAAAATATTTGCAAGCCTATCATGATCCTGAATTAAGATTCCATTTACTTTAAGTTCATATTCCTTTGTTCTCTGATCATTATTCCTTCCAGTTAATTTATTAAGATTTTTCCAAATCATTTTCCCATTTCCCTTTGCATCATCAATTATTTTAATAAAAAACTCAGCTTTAGCCTTCCTTATATTCCTTACTACCTTGTTTCGCAAAGATGTAAAAATAAATTTGTCATTATTCAAACCTGTTTTCAGTGCTCTTTTTAGTGCAATATCTCGCTCTTTCATTTGTTGCAAGAGGGCATCATTAAGCCATGGTAAAGTCTCCCTTTGTCTAGGTTTGGACTGTACCATCCTAGCAAAAGAGGACATTACTTTATTAATTGTTGATAAGAAGATGTCAATTTGACATCAATTTGATGTCAATTTTGACAATTTGTTGATAAGAAGATGTCAAATTGAATTTGAATTTGAATTTTGAGCTCAAAGTTGCTTGTATGAGTGTAACATGTAATGCAAATTTAGGATTACATTGCCATTTTGCGTATTACATTTAATTTTAATTCTGAGACCGATTAAACTTCATATATATATCCTTTGAAAAGTGGGTGGGGAAACTTCGTTAAAAGCGTGTCTTTTGAACTGACCTATCAGCGCAGTTACTAACATGCACACATTTTAAAAACGCAGTGTTACGCGTTAGCCAGCTGGTTGGCATTAACGCGGCTGCTTCAATAAAGTTTTTATTTTGCCGCGGTTGACTTGAAATATAGCTGTTCTAGCAGAAGCTGCATGTTTTAGGTTCATTTTTCATTTCAGGTAAGTTATCGCCTCGGCGTAAGTACAAAATGGTTTTAGTTTTTTATAAATTAAACGTAACGGCTAAAACGACCCGTTTGTCATGTCCTGTTTGAAAGTGTGATGGGTTTAGTGTGCCAGCTCGTAACTGCGCCTGTTGGCCAGCCGCACTGAATGCATCAAGATGGGAAGCTTGTTAAATATATCTTGTTTTTAAACGGACTTCAGTACTCGACTTAAAATTAACGGTGCTCAATAATCGCTGAAAAGTGAAATGGTTATAGCTATATGAGTGTTTAAAAAAAATCTCTTGTGAACTCCCAACATTAGAGAAACATTTGAACCG